>ML300354.1:28961-65774 GCA_005239495.1 Nicotiana undulata
TATATATATATATATATATATATATATATATATATATATATATACACATACATATACATAAATTTTCTTCTATTTAAACATAGGAACAAAATATATATTTCTTTTTAGTTTTTAATTTTCTTAAATAAACCTATTAAGAGTAAGATAAAAATTTAAAATATTAAGATTAGACCTAAAAGAAATATTTACACCAAAATAGTATAGAATTTGGGTGTGGTCAAAAATTAGTTGTTCACAAGTTGCTATGAGGTTCTTCGGAACATGGGCACTGTGGAGACCAATGGGGTTGATTTTGCTATATTTCGTCTTTCTGGTACTGCCAAGACTTGGAGGAGGGACTATTGCTTGACCAGACTAGTTTGGTCTTCGCCTTTGACTTGCGCTCAGTTCTCCGAGTTATTCTTGGGGAAGTTTCTTCCAGTCACCCAGAGAGAGGACTATCGGAGGCAGTTTGAGCACCTCCAACAGGGATCTATGACTGTTACATAGTATGAGATCAGGTTCATCACTTTGGCCCTACATGCTATCATGATACTCCCTAACGATCGAGAGAGGGTGAGGAGGTTTATTGAGGGTCTTAGCCCATTAGACTTCAGATGGCCAGGGAGATAGGTACTGATATTTTATTTCAGGATGCGGCCAATGTGGTCAGGCGGATTGAGATGATCTTGTCATAGGGAAGTGGTCAGGGGTCTAACAAGAGACCTCGTCATTTCGGTCGATTCATTGGTGTCTCATTTGGAGGCAGATATTCTTTTGGCATAGGTCATCATCCTAGACCATTCTAGTCGGCACTTCAGGTATCCCGCAGTGCACCATCAGCTCCTATTAGTGCACCGTTGCTTCAGAGCTTCCAGGTGGTTATTCTGGTCGACAGGGACAGTTTCAGGGCCAGCAGCCTAGATCTTGTTTCACTTGCGGTGGTATGGGGCACATTTCTAGGTTTTTCCCCCGAGGGGTCTGGTGGTTCCCGTTCTATGATTCCCGCACCAAGTGCACCCTCTCCCCTTCATCCAGCTAGGGGTGGAGGTCGTGGTGCCATAGGTGGAGGCCAGACAGTTAGAGGTGGAGGGTAGGTTGTGAGAGGTATAGGTCATCCCGCAGTAGGTCGGCCTAGTGATGTTCAGGTTGGAGGGGCTCCGCCCCGATGCTATGCTATTCCTGCCAGGCCTGAGGCTGAGGCCTCTTATGCTGTCATTACAGGTATGGTTTTAGTTTGCAGCAGAGATGCTTCAGTTTTGTTTGATCCTGGGTCTATATTTTCCTACGCGTCCTCATATTTTGCCCTTTATCTGATTATGCCCCGTGATTCACTGAGTACCCATATATATGTATCCACACCGGTGGGTGATTCTATAGTGGTAGATCGAGTCTACCGTTCATGCATAGTGGTTATTGGTTGTCTTGAGACTCGTGTAGATCTTTTTCTCCTTGATATGATTTATTTCAATGTTATTTTGGGGATGGATTGGTTATCTCCCTACCATGCTATTCTGGACTGCCATGCCAAGACTGTGACCTTGGCCTTACCGGGAGTACCTTGATTGGAGTGGAGAGGGACTCCTAGTCATTCTTCTGGTAGAGTTATTTCATATATGAAGGCTCGGCGCATGGTCGAGAAGGGTTGTTTGGCCTATTTAGCCTCTGTTCGTGATTCTAGTGCCGAGGTTCCTTCTATGGAGTCTGTGCCCGTGGTTCGTGAGTTTATAGAGGTATTCCCTGCTGACCTGCCGGGTATGCCACCCGAAAGGGATATTTACTTTTGCATTGAGTTGGCTCCAGGATTTCATCCCATTTCTACTCTGTTGTATCATATGGCCCCGCCTGAGCTAAAAGAGTTGAAGGATCAGTTGCAGGATTTGCTAGATAAAGGATTCATTAGGCCTAGTGTTTCTCCTTGGGGTGCCCCAGTGTTGCTTGTTAAGAAGAAAGATGGCTCGGTGAGGATGTGTATTGACTACCGACAATTGAACAAGGTTACTATCAAGAATAAGTATCCTTTGCCAAGGATTGATGATTTATTCAACCAGCTTCAGGGTGCTACAGTGTTTTCCAAGATTCACTTGAGATCTGACTACCATCAGTTGCGGATTAGGGCATTTGATATCCCTAAGAAATCCTTTTGCACTCGGTATGGGCATTATGAGTTCTTGGTGATGTCATTTGGGTTGACAAATGCCCAGCCGCTTTTATGGATTTGATGAACCGAGTGTTCAGGCCCTATTTGGACTCATTTGTGATTGTTTTCCATTGATGATATTTTGATTTACTCTCGTAGCCGAGAGGAGCATGAGCAACACCTTCGAGTCGCCCTACATACTCTAAAGGATAGTCAGTTGTATGCCAAATTTTCTAAGCGTGAGTTCTGGTTGAGTTCGGTTGCATTTCTGGGCCATGTTGTATCGGCAGAGGGTATTCAGGTGGATCCCAAGAAGATTTCAGCAGTCAGAGATTTGCCTAGACCCACCTCAGCTACAGAGATTCGGAGTTTCTTGGGCTTAGCAGGTTATTATCGCCGCTTTGTGGAGGGAAATTCATCTATCGCAGCCCTGATGACCAGGTTGACCTAGAAGGGTGCCCAGTTCAGGTGGTCAGAGGAGTGTGAGGCAAGCTTTCAGAAGCTCAAGACATCCTTGACCACGGCACCGGTGTTAGTTTTTCCCACAGGTTCAGGGCCATATACCGTGTATTGTGATACTTCACGGGTTAGACTTGATACAGTGTTGATGCATGAGGTCAAGGTTATAGCTTATGTTTCATGTCAGTTGACGGTTCACGAGAGAAACTATACAATTCATGATTTAGAGTTAGCAGCCATAGTTCATGCGTTGAAGATTTGGAGGCATTATCTGTATGGTGTGTCATGTGAGGTGTTCACGGATCATAAGAGTTTGCAGTATTTGTTCAAGCAGAAAGATTTGAATACGAGGGAGAGGAGATGGTTAGAGTTGTTGAAACACTATGACATCACCATTCTTTACCATCCGGAAAAAGGCCAATGTAATGGCCGATGCCTTGAGCCGGAAGTCAGTCGGTATGGGTAGCCTTGCTTATATACCGGTCGGAGAGCGACCGCTTACTTTAGATGTTCAGGCTTTGGCCAATCGGTTCATGAGATTGGAGGTTTCTGAGACTGGCAGTGTTCTTGCCCATATTGTGGCACGTTCTTCATTGTATGATCGTATTCGGGACAGGCAATATGATGATCGTCATTTATGTGTTCTTAGAGATACGGTCCGGCACGAAGGTGCCAGCAGGTTACAGTTGATGATGATGGAGTCTTGAGGATGCATGGCCGTATTTGTGTGCCTCATGTTGATTATATTCGTGAGTTGATATTGCAGGAGGCCCATAGTTCCCGGTATTCCATTCATCCGGGCGCCACAAAGATGTACCAGGATTTGTGGCAGCATTATTGGTGGCGGAGGATGAAGAAAGATATTGTGGCATATGTAGCTCGGTGCTTGAACTGTCAGCAGGTTAAGTATGAGCACCAGAGACCCGGTGGTTTGATGCAGCAGATTGAGCTTCCCGAGTGGAAGTGGGAGCCTATCACCATGAATTTCGTAGTTGGGATCCAACGGACTCAGAGGATGTTTGATGCGGTGTGGGTCATTGTGGATAGGCTGACCAAGTCAACACACTTCATTCCGGTATCAGTTTCGTATTTTTCGGAGAAGTTGGCAAAGATATACATCAGGGAGATTGTTCGCCTGCATGGTGGGCCCGTGTCTATTATTTCTGACCGAGGTACTCAGTTTACCCCTCATTTCTGGAGAGTGTTTCAGCGTGAGTTGTGCACACGGGTGAAGTTGAGCACAACATTTCATCTTCAGACGGACGGACAGTCCGAGCGTACTATCCAGATTTTGGAGGCTATGTTGCGGGCATGTGTCATTGACTTTGGAGGTTCATGGGACCAGTTTTTGCCTTTAGCTGAGTTTGCCTACAACAACAGCTATCAGTCGAGCATTCAGATGGCTCCGTATGAGGCGTTGTATGGTAGGCGGTGTCGGTCGCCAGTTGGGTGGTTTGAGCCGGGAGAGGCTAGATTTTTGGGTTCTGAGTTAGTTCAGGATGCCTTGGATAAGGTGAAGATCATTCAGGATAGACTTTGTACAGCTCAGTCCAGGAAGAAGAGTAATGCAGACCGCAGAGTTCGTGATTTAGCATTCATGATAGGAGGCCGGGTATTTCTCCGAGTGTCGCCCATGAAAGGCGTGATGAGGTTCGGAAAGAAGGGAAAGTTGAGACCTAGATACATTGGTCCATTTGAGATTCTTGATAAGGTAGGAGAGGTGGCTTACAGACTTGCTTTGCCGCCGAGTTTATCAGTCGTGCCTCCGGTGTTTCATGTATCTATGCTTCGGAAGTATATTGCTGATCCCTCTCATGTACTAGACTTCAGCGGTGTCCAGTTGGACAAGGATTTGACTTATGAGGAGGAGCCGGTAGCCATATTAGCTCGGCAAGTTCGTCAGTTGAGATCGAAGAGTTATCCTTCGGTTCGTGTTCAGTGGAGAGGTCAGCCTGTTGAGGCAGCTACCTGGGAGTCTGAGTCTGATATGCGGAGCCGATATCCCCATCTTTTCCCCGATTAATGTATCTTTCTATGTCTGTTCGAGGACGAACGTTTGTATTTAGAGGTGGAGATTGTGATGACCCAAAAGGTCATCCCAGCATTTCTAGCTAAACCTATGTTCCGAGGTCATGAGAACCTCCTTCTATCTCACCTCGATTTGCGTACACAGCCCGGGCATGAAGCCGGAAACCCGTTATGTGAAAAAATGATTAAAATGATATTTTTATGTTGAAATTTGAATAAAGTTGACTTTGGTCAACATTTTTGGTAAACGGACCAGTGATTTGACGGTTCCGGAGGGTCTGTAGGAAAATATGGGACTTGGGCGTATGCCCGGAATCGAATTCCGAGGTCCCAAGTCCGAGAAATGAATTTTTAAAGAACATTGAAAAATATTAAGATTTTTGAAAATGAAATTTGATGTGAAACCTGTGGTATCGGGCCCGTATCTTGGTTCCGGAACCCGAAACATGTTCGATATGATTTATATGTGTTATCTGTGAAGTTTGGTAATCAACAGACTTCGTTTGACGTGATTCGGACCTTGAATGCAAAATTTGGAAGCTTTGAGAATTTTCTTGGTTTTGAGGTTTAATTCATTGTTTTTTATGTTATTTTGGTTGTTTAATTACACGAATAAGTTAGTAGGATATTTTTCAAGTTGTGTGCATATTTGGTTTTGAGCCCGGGGGGCTCGGGTAGGTGTCGGGGTGTTAAGACTTAGGAAAATTCTGGTGTTTAATACTGTCATTTGGTGTCTGGTATGTTATGCGAACGCATAGGATAGGCCGCGAACGCATAGCACAAGGTTGGGGCTGGGCAGAGTTAATCTTGTGCGAACGCACCCTTTAGGACGCGATCGCGGAGTGGGGGTCATGGGCAGCTATGCGAACGCGGAGGGTAAGTCGCGAACGCATTGCCTTAGGGGGGGGCCTGGGGGCTCGGTGTAATTTACCCTGTGTGAACGCGTTCCCACAACCGCGAACGCATAGGTCTGAGTAGCTAACCCTTCGTGAAAGCGGAGAGTAAAATCGTCCCGTGATTTAAATTGTCCAAAAACATAATTAATACGGGAATTTGGCCATTTTTCATAAACCTCATCTTCTCCACACCTCTTAGGAGATTTTTGAAGAGCTTCTTCAATAACCTCTTAGGTAAGTAATTCTAACCTTGTTTTATTCCATTTTTGTTAACCCCCCATTAGATTCTAGGCCTAAAAACATGGAATTAAAGGTGGAAAATTGGGTATTTGGGTAGAGTTACGGCTTTTTTATTATTTGGGAATTCGACCTTGTTTTGGGGTCGAATTTCAAAACAAATTATATATTCGGGCTCGTGGGTGAATGGGTGATCGGGTTTTGGTCCAAACCTCGTGTTTTGACCAAGTGGACCCGGGGTCGATTTTTGGATTTTTGGGAAGAACGTTGGGAAATGTATAATTAAGCATTGGAATCGAATTGTTTAGCATTTATTGATGTTATTGAGTTGATTATGTCTAGATATGATTGATTTGGAGTCGGTTTCGAGAGGAAATGTAGTGCGAGAGGCTTGATTTGGATCATTGGAGTCGAGGTAAGTGTTTGGCCTAACCTTAGCTTGAGGGAATAGGTATCGAGTCTTGATTGCTACGTGTTAATTCCATGTTCAATGTATAGGTGAGGTGACGAGTACATATATGTTGTTGTCGAGCATGACCGTGAGTCGAATATTATGAATTATATGGTTTTCTTTGATATTGACCGTGTTATGGATTAAACCTCAACGTGGTGTTTATTCTCTTGATGGAAATTATTAGTTAGGAGTACTGTTGGGTAGTTGATCAGTTGAGGAATACTTTGTTGATTTATACACATGTGTAGGATTGGTTATAGTTGTGTCCCTTGCCGGGACGGTATTAGTCCTGTTGATTATATATGTGCATTTAAGGTTTCTTGTTGTTGATTTTCCTGCAAATTGTTGTGTTTATGTTGATATTTATGCACGAGAGGACATTTCGTGCCATGTTTATGTTGTTTATGCACGAGGGGACATTCTGTGCCGTGTTGTGATTATTTATGCACGAGGCGACATTCCGTGTCGTGTTGTGATTATTTATGTACGAGGGGACATTCTGTGCCGTGTTATTTTTTATTTATGCACGAGGGGACATTATGTGCCATGTTGTTGTTTATTTATGCACGAGGGGACATTCCGTGTTGTGATGTTGTTTATTTATGCACGAGGGGACATTATGTGCCGTGGGTTATGACATTTTAGCATGAGGGGACATGCCGTGCCGTTTCTGTTTACTTATTTGTTCAGAGTTGTTAATTCTTGTTGTTACTTAATTATTTCAATTGTTGTCTTGTTCCGTCATTTCAGTAGGTTCTACCTCTTTTTCCCCTGCATGTTCTCCCCCGTTTTTGTACTTAGTTGCTTATTTCCTACCGTTATTTCTGTTATATATTATTGAATTGTACAGGTGTTTATTATTTGTCGTGTCCTAGCCTCGTCACTACTTCGCCGAGGTTAGGCTCGACACTTACTCAGTACATGGGGTCGGTTGCACTGATGCTACACCTGCACTTCTTTATGTTGTGCAAATTACTGTACCGGACCCAGTGGACAATGATCGAGGGAGTATCCTTCAGTCCACAGGCGACACTGAGGTAGTCCTGTAGGCGTCTGCAGGCCTTGGCGTCTCCTCCTATCTTATTACCTTTTCTGTCTTTTCTTTGTATTTCTGAGATGGTTGTATTTGCTCATTCAGACCATTGTTTTTAGTATTCTTAGACAGTCCGTGAATTTGTGATACCGGGTTTGGGGGTTTTATTAAGGATTTTGTCATATTAAATACTTAAGTTGTCGTATTTCATAGCTTCCGTACTCTTATTAATATTTGTTCTCGTTTATCGCTTTTCTTTCAAATGCCTAATAATAAGGAAATAAGTATATTAATTGGAACATTGGCTTGTCTAGCGGGTTTAATGTTAGACGCCATCACGGTCCCGACGGTGGGATTTCGGGTCGTGACAAAGGAATTATGAAAAAAATATATGAGATAAAAGGGTAGCTCAGCAGTATTGAGTTAACATAGTAAAAGAAGAAATTGGCCGTCGGTGTTTGTGACAAGCCTACGAAGAGGGTGACCAGCCAATGCAGCATCAATTTCTTGACTCAGTTCTCATAAATGCTTTTGAAAGATGTGTTTCTCGGACTCTCCATAATACGTGGCGCATAAGGTTTGAACGGTTGCGTCAGGTCATATGACGGTGTCAGAATATGCCATCGGGTTCGATAAGTCAGCCCATCACACTCCTACTTCGTTTCATCTATCCAGAGAACAAGTCCACAGACCCATTAAAGGACTCAATTATGATTGTAAAATTTTGTGCGACTTAGGGCAAGATAATACTTTATTTTTGCTAGTGGTAGGATTTGTTCTAGAGTTGGGAGAGTCATAATTCATCAATGCACTCAGGCTACGTGCCACATTGCAGTTACAACTCAACTACATGACCAGCTAGGGAAAAAGGGGTCGGAATGTCAAACGTGGAGGTTAGATTCCTAGAGGTGGAGACCCATCCTGATGATATATTTTCCATGGTATGGCTAAGTCGTTACATTAAATGGTGTCATTACAAGAAAAATCTCTAACTAGTATAAAGTGATGATTTCCTGAACTTAATACGGTTATGTATAACTAATAAAATTCTTTTGATATGCTTTACTCTCGGGTGAGCTTCGTAACTCAAAAATCTACTTATGTGAATACTTGTATTGAGAAATTCTATGGAGATAGCTATGTCTATGATTACGTGTTCTATTTTTGTTTAACAGAAAATATTTAAAAGAAGAAAGTTGAATGTTTTGATTGGCACGATATGCATATTACTTGTGAGTCAGAATTGAGGACGAGATCCTCGCGTTTTAATATGATTTGGTATTTTTAAACCGGGCTACAAGCCACGTGGAAGTTATTTAAGGATGAGATCCTTGTGATGGAAATTCTTGTGTTTAAATTCTCCCTTGTGAATTAAAATTTTACTATAGTACTGGTAGGGAGTCATGCATGTTAGGGTAATTCAAAAAATAATAATAATAATAATAATAATAATAATAATAATAATAATAATAATAATAATAATAATAATAATAATAATAATAATAATAATAATAATAATAATAATAATAATAATAATAATAATAATAATAATAATAATAATAATAATAATAATAATAATAATAATAATAATAATAATAATAATAATAATAATAATAATAATAATAATAATAATAATAATAATAATAATAATAATAATAATAATAATAATAATAATAATAATAATAATAATAATAATAATAATAATAATAGTAATAAGTAAATAAATAAATAAATAAATAATCAATTAATTAACTATCTGTGCATAATTTGCCAAATTCGTGCTATAATTATGGAGCCTTAACCTACAAGGTAGGTGCCTCGCCCAAGTGGCGTTAAATGAGACACGTTAAGTCGGGTACATAATTATGAGGTCTTCATGAATCGCATCTCGTTATCAGTATTGTGAAGGTTTGAAAGGAGATTATTGCAAACGTGAAGTTGTTTGATATATCCTTAATTGGCTATGATCAACCATTAAGAAAATAGAGGCGGTGAGTATGGGCAGTCTTGCGTATATTCTAGTTGGTGAGAGACCGTTAGCTTTAGACCTTCAGACGTTGGCTAATCAGTTCGTGAGGTTGGATATTTCCCCCAACAGTGTTCTAGCTTGTACAGTCGCTCGATCTTCCCTAATTGAGCGTATTCGGGAGCGACAGGATGATGACCCACCTTTGGCGGTCCTTAGGGACACAGTTCGGCACGGTGATGCCAAGCAGGTTACAAATGGAAATGATGGTGTTTAAAGGATGCAGGGTCGGTTATGTGTGTCTAATGTTGATGACCTTCGTGAGTTGATCCTTGAGGAGGCTCATAGTTCTAAGTATTGTATTCACCCAGGGGCAACTAAAATGTACCAAGATTTGAAACCGCATTATTGGTGTAGAAGGATGAAAAAGGACATTGTGGCATATGTGGCTCGTTGCTTAAATTGTCAGCAGGTAAAGTATGAACATCAGAGACCTGGTGATTTGCTTCAGCAGATAGAGATTCCTGAGTGGAAGTGGGAACATATCACAATGGACTTCGTTGTTGGACTCCCACGGACTCAGAGGAAATTTGATGCAGTTTGGATTATTGTGGATAGGCTGACTAAATCAACACATTTCATTCCTTTTGAAAGTACTTATACTTCAGAGCGGTTGGTTGAGTTATATATTCCGGAGATAGTTCGCCTTCACGGTGTGCCCGTTGTAACGACCCGACCGCCGTTTTGTGTATTAGGACCCCGTTCCCCCAAATGAGACTTCCCATAGCTGCTTCGTGTGATTTATGACTTGCGGGGACGGGTGGTTCGGGATTTGTAAGTGTTTAGAGTGCTACAGGAACACTTGGTTCCTTAAGATTGGCCTTTTTGGCCAAGTTTGACTTCGGTCAACATCTTTAGCAAACGACCTTGGAATCGAGTTCCGACAGTTCCAGTAGCTTCGTATGGTGATTTCGGACTTGGACGTATATTCGGGACGGATTTTTGATGACCCGGGAGCATTTCGGCGCGCAATATAGAAATAAGATTTTCCTTAAGTTTGAAATTTCATTTGGAACGTGATTTTACGTTATTGAGGTCCGAATGGAATTCCGAGATCGGGAATAGTTTCATTATGTCATTTATGACTTGCCTGCAAAAATTGGTGTCATTCCGAGTGGTATAGGTCGGTTCGGCGCGTTCAAAGAGAATTCTAGAACTTTAAGTTCAAAGTTTGATTCAATTTGGTTTTGGGGTCGAATTCTTATTTTCGTTGTTGTTTTTCACATTCCCGAAATTCGAGCTAGTCCGTATCATGAATAATGACTTGCCAGTGCCTTTGGACGGGGTCCCGAGGGGCTCGGGTGAGTTTCAGACTCCTCGGAGCTAATTACAAAAACACCAGATTTTTCCTGTCTGGTTTCCTTCTGTGCGATAGCAGGTGAGCTAATGCGATCGCATAGGAGGAATTGGCAGGGGGTAGAAAATGACTTGTGTGATCGCACAGGTCTGCCCGCGTTCGCACTGGGTTGGGCTGTGGCCTGGCCTAACTGATTTTCCCTCTCTGCGATCGCATCCCCCACCCCTGCGATCGCATAGGCCTAGTCAGCTAGCCTTCCGCGATCGCATTCCACCCTCCGCGGTCGCACAGTGGACCTTCATGGGTCCTGTCCATTTGGCTTGTGCGATTGCATTGCCCCAGCTGCGATCGCACACAAGGGGAAGCTGGGCAGTGTTAGTTTAAACACGGAATTTGACCCATTTCCTTCACTTCTCACCTCTATTAAAGACTTGGGAGCTTGGAGAAGAGATTCCACGACCTATCCACTGAAGAGGTAAGTTAATTCCACACTAATACTAGTTTAATACATGAACTACTAGTTAAGTTAACTACTAAATTGGTGGGAAATCAAGACTTGGGTAGTAACTTAGGGTTTTTGAGGAATTTGATGAATTTCCCCATTTATTGCTATGAATTCAAGTAGAAATCATATATTAACGATACTTAGGCTATGGGTGAGCGATTCCTTCGAGAATTTTCGAAATTCGAGCGTGCGGGCCTGGGGTTGAATTTTGGGAATTCTTCAAGAATGTTGAAATTATTGAACAAATAGGATAATTTCCCTACTTTGAACATGAATTGATATACTTGTACAATATTTGGCTAGTTGCGAGCCCTTGGGTGTAGAGTTCGGAGTTTCGGGCGCATCCTTGGTCCGAGAGGTAGATTCGACACGAGGTGAGTCTCCTTTCTAACCTTGTAAGAAGGAATTGTCCCCATAGGTGTTCTATATGTTGTGTTTAATTTTTTGGGGTCTACGTGCGTACAAAGTGACGAGAGTCCACACGTAGCTACTACTATATCATGTCAGGTAGGTTTAGGGCTCACAAGCATGCTTTTATGTGCCTTATATGTATCTTTAGGCGTACTTTGAGTTGCTTATTACTCTTGAACTAGCATAAAAATGGCGGAAGGTTGCATCCGAATTCCCAGTTAGTTAATTCCTGTCACAAGTGTAGTCTCTACTGAACTTATTGATAAATTCGGTATATATATATATATATATATATATATATATATATATATATATATATGTGTGTGTGTGTGTGTGTCAGCACCCGAGTCGCAGGTATGATTCGCGAGGGGGGGAAGCTTTATGATAATTCGGTATATTGTGTCAGCACCCGAGTCGCAGATATGATTCGCGAGCGGGGGAAGCTTTATGATAATTCTGTATAAATATACTAGCACCCGAGTCGCAGGTATGATTCGCGAGCGGGGGAAGCTTTATGATAATTCAGTATAATGTGTCAGCACCCGAGTCGCAGATATGATTCGCGAGCGGGGGAAGCTTTATGATAATTCTGTATAAATATACTAGCACCCGAGTCGCTGGTATGATTTGCGAGTAGGGGAAGCTTTACGACCAAACAGTACTTAGATGTCTCCCTTACGACTCCGGCCGGTTGTCTTATTCCCGTGTGCGCATGACTATTTGGTACTGTTTCATGGATATTGGCTTGACAAATATTTGGGAGGGGGGGAGAGTGGACATTGTTATTTATTTTCAGTAGTTATCTGGATCTCTATGCTTGATATGCATTTGCTGCTCACTGTCTTACATGCCTACTGTATTTCATTATATCATGTCATATATTATACTGTTGGACCTTAGTGAGTGTCAAGTCGACCTCTCGTCACTACTTCTTCGAGATTAGACGGGGTACTCACTGGGTACATATTTATTTATGTACTCATGCTGCACTTATGTACTTAATTGTACAGGTTCTGAGGCTGGTGCATTTGGTTTGTCTACATTTGTTTATATGGCTTATTGTTATTCAGGTCATGACCTTAACGGTCCAGGCTTAGTATTGCAGATGTTGTGTTGTCCGATCTGTTGGGCCCCCAGTTTAGTTAGCTAGTATGTTTAGTGGCTAACTCGATTGAATACAGTATCGAGTGCCAGTCGTGCCTCCCCCTAGTTTGGGGCGTGACAATTCGAGCTTGAAGAAGCTCGGTTATTGGGTACTAATTTAGTGTAGGAGGCCTTAAATAAGGTCAAGATTATTTAGGATCGACTTCATGCAGCTCAGTCTGGGAAAAAGAGTTATGCCGATCGTACGGTTCGTGATGTGGCATTCATGGTTGGAGAGAGAGTATTGCTTCGTGTATCGCCCATGAAGGGTGTTATAAGATTTGGGAAGAAGGGTAAGTGGAGCCCTAGGTATATCGAGCCTTTTGAGATTCTCGATAGAGTGCGGGAGGTAGCTTATAGACTTGCGTTACCTCCAAGGTTATCCTCAATCCATCCGGTATTCCATGTGTATATGCTCCAGAAATATCATGCTGACCCGTCCCACGTGTTAGATTTCAGCTCTGTCCAATTGGACAAAGACTTGACTTATGGGGGGGAGCCGGTAGCCATTTTAGACCGGCAGGTTTGTCAGTTAAGGTCTAAGAGTTATCCTTCAGTTCGAGTGCAGTGGAGAGGCCAGCCCGTTGAAGCAGCTACTTGGGAGTCCGAGTCGGACATGCAGAGTAGATATCCACACTTGTTCGCCATTTCAGGTAATTTTCTATGTCCACTCGAGGACGAACGTTTGTTTTAGAGGTGGAGATTGTGATAACCCAAGGGGTCATTTTATGAATTTAGACTCCGTTCTAGGCTTAAAAAGACTAATTTTAAATACCTCGATTTACGTGCGCAGTTCACGAAAAGCTTTTATGTGAAAATATGAGAAATAGTGATTTCTAGAATTTAAATTTGATTATAGTTGACTTTGGTCAACATTTTGAGTAAATGGACCCGGATTTGTGTTCTGACAATCTCGGGAGGTCCGCAGTAAAATATGGGACTCGGGCGTATGCCCGGAAATGAATTCTGAGGTCCCAAGCCTTAAAAACTAATTTTTGAAAGAAATTGTTTTGCTGAAATATTAATGAAATAAAAAAAAGAATTCATGTTTGAAACCATTGGCATTGGGCCCGTATTTTGGTTCCGGAGCCCGGTACAAATTTGTTATATTATTTAAAGGTTTACTGTGAAATTTGGTGAAAACAGGGTTCGTTTGACGTGATTCGGACATTCGGTTGAAAAGTTATGAACGTTAAGTGTTCTTGATGAAAATGATGAGTTTTTAGGTTAAATTCATAGTTTTACATGTTATTTTCATGATTTGATCGAACGAGCAAGTCCGTATGATATTTTTAGACTTGCGCGCATGTGTAGTTTAGAGCCCCAAGGGCTCGCGTGATTTTCGGGTAGGCTTGGGATGCTTTTAACTTGTCAAAAACAAAATTCTATTGTCATAACAGACGATCTTTCTTTTAAAAAAAAATTACTGCAGCCATAACCTATTAAAACACCAACTCGGGCAGCAGCCCTTTTCTTCATATTTTTCGAACTACCAAGCCCTAGAGACGATTTTCTTCACCCAAGTTCATCTCCAAAGTGTTGGTAATCAATTCTGAACTCTACTCTTTCAATTACCCAATGTTTTTCATCACTTTTAAATCACAAATAAAGAATTTTCATGGTAAAAATTGAGGGTTTGGGTAGAATTAGGTAATTTTGTAAAAAAAAATCGAATCTTTACCTCGAATTGAGATCGGATTTCGAAACTAATTGTATATTTGGGTTCGTGGGTGAATGGGTAAACGTAATTTGGTCTGAACCCCGAGTTTAGACCAAGCAGGACCGGGGTCGGGTTTTCACTTTCTTGGAGAAAACTTAGGAAAAATTGTAATTTTCAATAAAGTTAGTTCCTTTAGCCTTAATTAATGATATTGAGTTAATTATGATTATATTCGAGCAAGTTAGAGCAAGATTATAAAGGAAAAGCTATAATTGAGTTGTGAGTGGCCTGCGAAATTGAGGTAAGTGTTTGGTCTAACTTTAATTTGAGGGAATAGGAATCCCCACTTGTTTGCTATGTGAAATGCATGGGCGTAGTGTATAGGTGAGGTGACGAGTATCTATGCACCACCCAATTTGCCTGTTAAGCATGATCCTTTTCCCGTTCCCAACTTAATTGATTCTTGTATTAATTGTTCTATGTCCATTATTGTTTCTATGACTACTTGGTCTTGTTATTTTATTGTTAGTTATGTTGTGGTTATTTTGGAAAGAGTATTGGTTGTTTCAACTGGATTCCTTGTGGTACAAAACGGTTGAGCGGTTGGGCATTGTGTTTACAAATTATATATGTGTATATGTTCATGTTGGTTCCATTGTTGATAATATTGAGGAAGTGATGAGGAATGCAGTTTAACTGTTTTATGATTGTTGAGGTTTACGTGGTTGTTGGGTTTCAATTGATTGATGCCAATTGTTGTGGCGAGTGTATTAAAAGTGTTGGATGTTCTTTTGATTTTATCATGGTACATAAAGATGGAGCTGGGTTGACAGCGTTACGGTGTTTACATATATTCTGGTTGATTTTATTGTGAAATGATATTGGTTAAAGCTTACGAGCTATACAGTTTTCTTTTTGAAATTGTGGAAATAATAGTATTGTGAAAGGCTTGTCCTGAATTGTGAAAGTCTCATAAATAAACCGATATGATATGTCTGGTGGGAGCGGGTTTCACGCCGCAACAAGGAGTGATAAGGGTGGACAGGTGGGATCGGGTTGCACGCCGCAACAGGAGCAATAAGGGTGATATATATATATAGGGAGGAGCAATAAGGGTGGACAGGTGGGATCGGGTTGCACGCCGCAACAAGGAGCGATAAGGGAGGACATTTATATTTTTACTGTTTATAAATTAAATGCTGGAACACTCATTATTTTATTGTCATTATTTCATATTCTGCTCTTTCTATTATTTAAAGTGAAACTTGTTTTGTTTACAATTGTTGAGACATAAATATTGTGAAAGGCCTTGACTTAAATTGTGAAAATATTTTTTTTAAATAAAGAGATGTGATTGTCTGGTGGGAGCGGGTTGCACGCCGCAACAAGGAGTGATAAGGGTGGACAAGTGGGATCGGGTTGCACGCCGCAACAAGAGTAATAAGGGTGATATATTTATAGGGAGGAGCAACAAGGGTGGACAGGTGCGAACGGGTTGCACGCCGCAACAAGAAGCGATAAGGGAGGACATTTATATTTTTACTGATTTTCAAAGAAAAAGAAAGATTTGAAAACTTACTATTTTATATTACTATTTTTCATATTTTAGAACTACTTTTATTTAAAGTTAAAGTTTGGAAACTTGGAAATTATTTGAGAGTTGGTTATAGCTGAAGCGTGGAAAAGGCGGCTGAGTTATTTCATTGTTGTTGCAGTACTTAATTATTTGTTTAGATTTCTTTCTTGCTTTATATTTATTGTCTCGGTTATATTTTTCTTGTTCATGTAGAATTATTTTATTGTGTTATTGTATTTATTATTGTCACAGGTTATATGTTGTTAATGCCCCGTCGTAGCCTCGCCACTACTTCGTCGAGGTTAGGCTCGGCAGTTACTCAGTACATGGGGTTGGTTGTACTGATACTACACTCTGCACTCTTTTGTGCAAATCCAGGTACTAGCCAGCAGTAGAGATTTTTAGAGCAGCCATCTATTTATTCGGAAACACAAGGTATATCTGTCGGCGTTCGCAGATCCCAAGAGTCTTCTCCTATTTTTATAAGACTGTTGTAGTATATTCAAAACAGTTACACTATTTCTTTCAGCCCAATATTTGTAGTATTCTTTAGTAGTTCGTGAATTATGACACCAGACTCTGGGGTAGTTCTAGATCTATTATATGATTAGTTCGTGGTTCGTTTTTATTCAATTGTTTATTATTTTATCTTTGGAAATCATTTAAATTAAGTTTACTTTAAATTTATTTATAGATGCTTAAGAAAATAATCAAAGGAAATTAGCCACTCGAATTCTAACATTGACTTGCCTAGCAAGTGTGGTGTTAGGCGCCATCACGATCCCTAAGGTTGGGAGTTTGGGTCGTGACAAAATCGGATGATTCTGCAAGTTCGAACTTGAAAGAACAAAGATGAAATGAGTGCTTCAATTTTATTGGCCATGTCTGGTGTTTCAGATTTGATCAATGAATGAAACACAATGAGATTCGCGGATAGGGAGGCGGGAGAGATGATTTACTGAGAAATCTCATGACCTTTCATGAATTTCTGCAAGGTCTGTTGAATGATGTTCAAAGAAGGTTGAGAGAAAATTGAATGAAATGAGAAGAAGAGGAGATCGTTCAATGTGAAAATGATTAGGGATAGGAGAATAGTTGGGGTCGTCTCTTAGGTTAAACTTAGGAGTAGGGATCTGGGTCGTTGATCTTCTAGATCAACGGTCCTGATAGTTTGGGATTAAAGTGTTTTTATGGACGAATTTGAGAGCCGTTATATCCCTTGGTTTCAACGGCCAAGATTAAGCTCACTGGGGTTATTAAAATTAAAAGGAAAACGGATACAAATTCAGAGATTGATCTGTGGGATGGACGGATCGGATCAGTTGTGTTTCTTTTGTGAGGGGATGGAAAAAGAGACGATGCATGATGTGATTAGTTTAAAGGGAGTGGCAAGGATTGTCATAGTGAAAAGAGAGGGGCTTGGACTAGGTATTTCCGGATTGAACTAGGGTATTTGGCTGGTCTTGATTGGAAGAATGGCCAATTTGTGTTTAATAGAGAATTGCAATTATAGCCTTTAGCCTCTTTTGATTCCCTTTATAATTAAATTAAATAAGCTTACTAATTTTCAATAAAATGCAGTAAAATTATATATTAATTGATTATAAATACTTCATTTTTTGAATTAAAGAATTAATTCCAAATTATTAACATAGTAATCTAATTAACTAGAAATTAAGGAGTAATTTGTCAAATTAATTATAAGGCATATGTGATGTATATATAAGTTATTTTAATAATCTTAAAATAGTAAGTATATTTGTTATTACATATTACTAATTCTAAGTGATTAATTTCGGAACTACTAATTAATTAATTTTTAGAAATAGGTAAACACTTTCGAATATTTATTGTAAATTAATAAGTATAAGCAAATTAAATTTAAAAAGGAGTGTCAAAATTGGTCGTCAACAGTAGTGAGCGGTAAATTAGTGCCAGCTAGTGTATTTCGAGAGATACGTCTAGTACATTGTGGTAGTTTCTCGAGAAAGAGCTACGACACCCAAAGTACTCACGATCGTTAGATAATAATTAGGCAAAATTATAGAAGACGTAGCGGGAAGGTTTCCGACAATTGGGGAAATCATAACTTTGGACCTCCTTAATCTTTTCTTCAACCCTTAGTATCTCTAATTGTTAATCTACTTCTTTAATTTGTTAGTTAATCAAATATAAGAATCTCAATATTTATAACTTAGGAATTTGACTTTTGTGTAAACGTCTCCAAAATGGCATTTTGATGATTCTAATAGCTTCGTATGGTGATTTTGGACTTAGGCATGCGTCCGGTTTGGATTTGGAGGTCTGTAGAGTAATTTGAAGCATATAGGCGAAAGTTGGAAAAGTTAAAATTTTGGAAGATTAAGAGGTTTGACCAAGAGTTGATTTTGGTGATATCGGGTCGAAATGCGATTCCGAGAGTTGGATTAGCTCTGTTATGTCATTTGGAACTTGCATGCAAAATTGGCGTCATTCCAGGTTGATTTATATGTTTCGGCACGAGTTTTGGAAGTTGGAAGATTTGGAAATTCAAGAGTTCGATTTGTGGTCCGATTCATAGTTTCACAATTGTTTGATGTGGTTTGAGTCCTCAAGAAGGTCCGCGTTATGTTTTAGGACTTGTTGGTATGTTGTTTTGAGGTCCCGGGGGGCTCGGGTCTTTTTCAGGGTGAGTTTTTAACGAGTTTGGGCATTTCAGCACTCCGATGTTGTTCTGGAACTTTTGGAAGTTCGGGGGAACATTTTGGAGTGCTGAGGAAGAAGAAAAGTAGAGAGGTAGAAGAAAAAGTGACGAGGCAGAGGAAAAAGTGCGGACCACGGAGAAAAAGTGTTGACCGCACAATTCTTTTAAAGGCCGCACTTCAAGGATTCGGCAGGATCGATGGTCCGACTTCATAAGCTTATATCGTTTAATCTATAAAGAATTGGGATATGATCCAAAAATGAAAGTTGTATGTAACGACCCAGCCGGTCGTTCCGTAGAATCTGCATCTTTATTATTGTTATTGCCTTGTCATGCATTGGTTATACTGTTTAGGATGTGTTGGAGTTGGTTGGCTCGGCTTCGGAATGGTTGTAGTAGGAATTGAGACACTTGGTCTCTAAAAATAGCCTTATAGTTGGAAAGGTCAACTGAGAGTTTACTTATTGGTAAACGACCTCAGAATGTGTACTTTATGGCTCGGATAGATTCGTTAGGCGATTTGAGACTAAGGAGTGTGTTCGGAATACTTTTGTGATGTCCGGCATAGAATTAGGCTTGAATTGGCGAAAGTTAGTTTTTGGTGATTTACGGTCGGAAGTGGAAAATAGGATATCGGGGTCGGAATGGAATTCTGACAGTTGAAGCAGGTTCGTAATGCCATTTTGGATATGTCTGCAAAATTTCAAGTCAATCGGAGTTGTTTTGGATAGTTTCGGCATCGTTGGTGGAATTTAGAAAGTTCAAAGTTCTTAGGCTTGAATTCGATGTGATTTTGATGTTTTGATGTTATTTTAGGCGTTCCGAGGGTGCAACTAAGTTTGAATGATCATTTTTGATGTGTTGGTATATTTGGTTTGGGTCACGAGGGGCTCAGGATTGATTTCGGGTGGTTAACGGAAGCGTTGGAGTTGGAAGAATGCAGCTCCAACTGTTGGTGTTCTGCTACTGTCATTTCCGCACCTGCGGATATTTTCCCGCAGGTGCGAGCCGCAAGAGCGGCCAAGGAAGTCGTAGGTGCGGTGGAGACCATGTGAGAGGGAATTCGCAGAAGCAATTGTGTGGGTCGCATTTGCGAGACGCAGGTGCGACACCTGGGCCGCAGGTGCGAGAATTGCCCGTTTTAATGAGTTTCCGCAGGTGCGGTCCCCTAGAGCGCAACTGCGATGTTAAGGCCGCAGGTGCGATAATCCTGGGAAGAAAAGTATAAAAAGGAGACTTCGCGATTTTTAACCCTCTTTTCATCATTGTTGTGCAGGTTTCGAGCTTTTTGAGGGTTTTTGAAGAAGGAAACATTGGTGCATCATTGAGGTAAGCTTTTTGGACTTATTAACTCGATTATAGGTGATTAAGCACCTTATTATCAATGTTTAATTTATGAAAATCAGTAGAGAAAGGTGAAAATAGGGCTTGAGATTATGAGACCTTCTGGGGATGATTTGAGGGGTCCAACGGACTCCGATTTCAGAGTTCTTTATATGTACAGACTCGTGAGATGATGAGGGTCGTTAAAGTTTTTTGAGTTCCGAGATGTGGGCCCAGGGGTCGGGTTTTGACTAATTTCGGGTTTTGTGCATAAAGTCGATATTATTTATTGGGTTTCCTTCCCTTAGCATATTTGGATGTGAGGAATCTGAATTTGATAGATTTGGAGCACTCGGAAGTTGATTCGAACGGCAAATGCATTGTGGAGTAGCTTTTCGGGCTAGTTGAGGTAAGTAATGTCTTTAAATCCTGTCTTGAGAGTATAAAACCCCGGACTTTACATCCTTTCACGGTTTTGGAGTGACGCACACACTGGATGACGAGTGTGGGGCGTGCACGGATTGGAAATTTGGAAATTTGATCCTTTTTAGGCAACTATTGAGTTGTGAAACTGCTTTTAAAGCCTATGTTTTATAGTAATGATATGTTTGATATATTTTGCGTTGTAAGACATGTTGGGGCCTAGTGCCGATCTGTTAAACCCCTTGGGGGTTAGTTTACTGATATTCCTCACTTTAAAACTATGATTTTACACTCAGTCTTTCTTGTGAAATTGTTGACACTCCTATTTGATGATATTACTATTTCTTGAAATGAAATACTATTTTGGGTCGAGAACCCTGTTTATTTGTGGCCCGAGTGGCATGTTGAGTGTCTGACTGAGTGAGGTCGTGGGCCAATATTGTGAGGATGTTATGATATGAGAGAGGCCGAGTGCCTGAGAGTGATTGATGCCATGATTTGGCTTGTTTATAGCGCTTGGGCTGTAGGAGCCCCTCCGGAGTCTGTACATCCCCAGTGAGCGCAGGTACCTACTGAGTGCGAGTGCCGAGTGACGAGTGACTTGGAGGTATGAGTGATTGTGAGGTGTTGAGTGACTGTTACTGAGTGATGGTGAGGTGTTGAGGGAATATTTATTAGTGATGATTATAGCCCGAGGGGTAGTTTTATGATGATATTTACTGAGTTTTGATTATGATTCACTTTATTTTTCATACTGATATTTTCGGGACTTTTACTGAGTACATTTAAAAATATACTTGTTTCAAAGGATTTTTACGGAAACTGGTTTTCGAATTTATATACACTTTATTGAGCCTTGGCATTTTACTATTTTGTGGATTGGTGTATTTGTTGTTGTGTGTTTCTTATTCTTCAGACTGTGATTTATTTTCATTACTACTGAGTTGGCGTACTCATCATTACTCCCTACACCTTTGTGTGCAGATCCAGGTACTGGTTCGGAGCAGTAGCCATTCGAGTTCATTATCGTCAGCTTCGGGATTCGAGGTAGCTGTCCAGCATCCGCAACTCCTTCATTTCCCTTCCTTTATTAGCATTTAGTATTGAGTATTTGCTTCTGAGACTCTGTATTGTGACATTAGCAGTATTAGTCCTACTCATAGATGCTCGGGATCAGTTGACTCTGGTTCTGGGGAATATCTTAGATTGTGGATTTTATTATGGTTGTTAAACACTTAGAATATTTATGCTTATTATTATTGTTATTTGAGATATTTTATTAAAAGAAGGTGAAATTATGTGATAGTGGCTAGCCTAGTGCCACGATAAGCGCCATCACGACCAGTTAGGATTTGGGGTCATGACAAGTTGGTATCAGAGCCCTAGGTTACATCAGACTCAACGGTCATGAGCAGGTTTAGTAGAGTCTTGCAGATCGGTACGGAGACGTCTGTACTTATCTTCGAGAAGCTACGGAACTCTTAGGAAACATCTCATTTTCTTGAACTCTGTCGTTCCATTCTATTGATTCTAGAAATCTAAACTTTTGTTGTTTTATTCTTTCACAGATGGTGAGGAGGGTGACCAGGCACCAGCTAGACCCATGAGAGGTCGAGGCCGCGGTCGAGACCGTGGTAGAGGTAGGGGACTAGCCCATGCAGCAGTTGTGTGGGCCGCATCTGCTAGCCGCAGGTGCGACACCTGGGCCGCAGGTGCGAGAATTGCCCGTTTTAATGAGTTTCCGTAGGTGCGGACCGCAGGTGCGATGTTAAGGTCGCAGGTGCGAAAAGCCTGGGCAGAAAAGTATAAAAAGTAGACTTCGCGATTTTTAACCCTCTTTTCACCATTGTTGTGCGGGTTCCGAGCTTTTTGAGGGTTTTTGAAGAAGGAAATGTTGGTGCATCATTGAGGTAAGCTTTTTGGACTTATTAACTCGATTATAGGTGATTAAGGACCTTATTATCAGTGTTTAATTTATGAAATTCAGTAGAGAAAGGTGAAATTAGGGCTTGAGATTATGAGACCTTTTGGGGATGATTTTATAGGTCAAACGGACTCCGATTTCAGAGTTCTTTATATGTACGGACTCGTGAGATGATGAGGATCATTTTGGTATAAAGTTTGTCGAGTTCCGAGACGTGGGCCTGGGGGTCGGGTTTTGACTAATTTCGGGTTTTGTGCATAAAGTTGATATTTTTGATTGGGTGTCCTTCTCTTAGCATATTTTGATGTGAGGAATCTGATTTGATAGATTTGGAGCACTCGGAAGTTGATTCAAGGGGAAAACGTGTTGCGGAGTAGATTTTCGGGCTAGTTGAGGTAAGTAATGTCTTTAAATCTTGTCCTTAAGGTATGAAACCCCGGACTTTACATCCTTTAACGGTTTGGGAGTGATGCACACACTGGATGACGTGTGTGGGGCGTGCACGAATTGGAAATTTGAAAATTTGATCCTTTTAGGCAAATATTGAGTTGCGAAACTGCTTTTAAAGCCTATGTTTTATAGTATTGATATGTTTGATATATTTTAGGTTGTAAGCCATGTTGGGGCCTACTGCAGATCTGTTAAACCCCTTGGGGGTTATTTTACTGATATTCCTCACTTTGAAACTATGATTTTACACTCAGTCTTTCTTGTGAAATTGTTGACACTCATATTTGATGATATTACTATTTCTTGAAATGAAATATTGTTTTGGGTCGAGAACCCTGTTTATTTGTGGCCCGAGTGGCATGTTGAGAGTGTATGACTGAGTGAGGCTGAGGGCCAATATTGTGAGGATGTTATGATATGAGAGAGGCCGAGTGCCTGAGAGTGATTGATGCCATGATTTGGCTTGTTTATAGCGCTTGGGTTGTATGAGCCCCTCCGGAGTCTGTACACCCGCAGTGAGTGCAGGTACCTACTGGTACGAGTGCCGGGTGACAAGTGACTGGGAGGTATGAGTGATTGTGAGGTGCTGAGTGACTGTTACTGAGTGATGGTGAGGTGCAGAGGGAATATTTATGAGTGATGATTATAGCCCGAGGGGCAGTTTGATGATGATATTTACTGAGTTTTGATTATGATTCACTTCATTTTACATACTGATATTTTCGAGAGTTTTACTGAGTACATTTGAAAATATACTTGTTTCAAATGATTTTTACGGAAACTGGTTTTCGAACTTATATACACTTTATTGAGCCTTGGCATTTTACTATTTTATGGATTGGTGTATTTGTTGTTGTGTGTTTCTTATTCTACAGACTGTGATTTATTTTCATTACTACTGAGTTGGCGTACTCATCATTACTCCATGCACCTCTGTGTGCAGATCCAGGTACTGATTCAGAGCAGTAGCCATTCGAGTTCATTATCGTCAGTTTTAGGATTCGAGGTAGTTGTCCAGCGTCCGCAGCTCCTTCATTTCCCTTCCTTTATTAATATTTAGTACTGAGTATTTGCTTCTAAGACTCTGTATTGTGACATTAGTAGTATTATTCCTACTCATAGATGTTCGTGATCAGTTGACTCCGGTTCCAGGGAATAGCTTATATTGTGGATTTTATTATGGTTGTTAAAGACTTAGAAGATTTATGCTTATTATTATTGTTATTTGAGATATTTTATTAAAAGAAGGTGAAATTATGTGATAGTGGCTAGCCTAGTACCACGATAGGCGCCATCACGACCAGTTAGTATTTGGAGTCGTGACATTGTATCCCTTTGTGTCTAGTTTCCAGCAAAAATAAAGAAGTTATCATTTGGATACTTGTACAGAAAGTTATGGCCAATTAACTAAAGCCTGATAGTGAAAATTTTGCGGAAGTGCAGCCGCACAATTTGGATCGCGGCCGCAGAGCCTGGGATGTGCGATCAGCACTTTGGAGATCATATGTTGTACTATATAAATTAGGGTTTCACCTCATTTTTCATTTTTGGACCTAGAGAGCTCGATTTGTGGCGATATTTCATGGGTTTTTTAAGAAAATCATCGGGGTATGTGATTCTAACTCGGTTTTGGCTATATCACATGAATCCATTGTTATTTTCATCATTTCATTAGTGATTTGAGTTGGAAATTTGGGAAAAAATTTTAAGACCTTCTTAGACTAAATTTTGGGGATTTGAAAGGAGATTTGAGGTCGGATTTGAGTGATTCTTGTATGGTTGGACTAGTTGTCGAATGGGTGTTCGGATTTTAGTAATTTTGGTCAGGTTCCGAGGTGTTGAACCGGGGGTTGACTTTTTGGTTGAATTTTTAGTTTTAATTAATAATCGAAGCTTTATTATCCGACATAGTTTCTTATGAGTCTTATTTGTGCTTTGAAGTTATTTTGGCTAGATTTGAACCGTCTGAAGGTCATTTCACTCGAGAAGTTCATTTTAGAGGAACGGTCTATCTTCTTTGAGGTAAGTATCTTGCCTAAATTCGTGTGGGGGAACTACATCTTAGTATTTGAGCCTTCTATGCTAATTGTATCATGTAAATCCCGTGTACGCGAGGTGACGAGTACGTGCTCGGGCTTATTTTGGAAAGTTGACCTTTTAGGGGCTCTTAGGTCGTTATGTTCACTAAATATGAAGTTGTTTTGCCATGATTGAGTTCCTATTTACTAGTTTTCACCTCTACGTGTTTAATTGGAATTCATTGCTTCATGAACCACTCTTATTGCTTATTTGACTATTATGTGACTTAACTGAAGTTGTTGCCTCTTCTATTGCCATGTTATTCCTCCCCAGTCGATTCTCCTTAATTGAAAGTATCATTATCTCTCCTGTAGTTGTTCATCCTTAATTGAGGTTTTGATTATCTTTTCGCTATTTACCCTTATTTGAATTGTTGTATCTCCTTCGTAATTGCTCAACCTTAAAAGAAGTTTAGATATCCTATATCTTAGATGACTTGACCTTATTTGAATTATTTGACTCGTGTTATCCTTGTTGTTGAAATGTACCTTGTGGGGTCGTTGTTATATATTATTCTCCCCTGTTGCGTTATTCTTATTGTGTCCAATTTTCTTTTTTGTGTTTATTCCTTGTGAACTAGCTCTACCAATTATTTGTGATCGAAAACCTTGAGTTGATTTACTTGTTGTACTCTTGTGTTATTGTCATTATTGTTGTTGTACTCCGTGTTGTGATGCATGAGGTTTCTGTCGTGTGGATGTTATTGTGATGCGCGAGATTTCTATCATGCAGTTGTTATTGTGATGCACGAGGTTTCTGCCGTGCGGTTGTCATTGTGATGAACGAGGTTTCTTCCGTGCGGTTGGGGTGTGTTGCACGAGGTTCTGTCATGCTATTGTTACTATGGATATGTGCACATGAGGTGTGAAAAGGTGGTCTCTATATATATGGGTTGCGCATGTGGCGAGACAAGGTGGGAATGTTATTATACGCGTGTGGCGAGACAAGACGGGCATTTACTTTATTATTGCACACGTGGTGAGACAAGGGGGGCTATGTCAGGGATTGATTTGTGATGACTTGTGATGTACCGGGGGAATTCTCATTGTTGATAATTATGTATTGGCTTACCTACTTGTGTGATTTCATCTTGTGAAACATTATGGGAAAACCTTCTTACGTGCTGTCCATTTTCTCTATACTTGATAGCTGGCATGAACTATGTTAGGACACTTGCACAAGCATACACGTAGTTAATCACTCCTATCAGTTGAAGAGGATGAGTCCTGATATGTTGAGTATTAATGAACGCCTTTGTTTACTTGCCTTCTATGTGGAAATGGCTCTATGGGAATAAGATGCCAAGTGCTTAGGGTTCCGGAATTGGGACCCGTGAATTATGAATATTCTGAGGTTTGGTACCTCGTCAAGGTTATTGGCTAAAACTTGGTGTGAAAGCGGTCATGTTTGTTGAGTTGTTACTTACCTTTCCTTTATCTGTGATCACCGGATTTTAAATCGTGTCCCGCTCATTCTACTATGTCATTATTACAGTGTTCCACTGTTAGTTGTTGCGTTCCTTTTTTACTTCAGTTACCTTATTATTTTGTCACTATGTGCATTCTTTATATAGGTATCATACTTTGTTGTTCTACACTTATACTTGTTCAGGTTATTTGTCCAGTAGATATCTTGATTGTTCCTCATCACTACTCCACCGAGGTTAGTCTTGATATTTACTAGGTATCGATGTGGTTAACTCATACTACGCTTATGCACAATCAGGTATTTTCGAAGTCAGTTGATCTTTAGATAGTTGTACGGATTCTTGTTGTGGAGATTCAAGGTAAACATGTTATTACGTTCGCAGGCTTCGGAGTCACCTTATGATTTGTATTAGACTGTTTATCCTTATTTCGAAACAGTTTTATTTAGAGGTTCTAGAAAACTCTATAGAGCTTATGACTTGTACTACCTGTTTTGGGATTGTGAATTTTTATAGAGACTTCAAATTCGAAATTGTTATATGTTAGTTATATATTGTTGTTATTTCAGTTAAATGTTAGGCTTACCTAGTCCCTAAGACTAGGTGTCATCATGACACCCAATGGAGGGAAATTTGGATCATGACAAGTTGGTATCAGAGCTCTAGGTTCATAGGTGCTACGACTCATAAGCGAGTTTAGTATAGTCTTGCGGATCAGTGCGGAGACTTCTGTACTTATCTTCTAGAGGCTACGGAACTATTTGGACAGCTTCACTTCTTTCATTCCAATCATGCAAGTTTATTGGTCTCAGGGTTTGAGCTTTTATCATTCCATTCTCTCACAGATGATGAGGACACAAGTTGCAGTTACTGATGACGTTTCTCCCAGAGCAGTTGTCACTAGGTTCATAGACAAAGGCCGACAAGGAGCACGTGTCGCAGCTAGAGCACTTACTAGAGCTGCTCCCGGAGCAGTTATCACTAGGGTCAGAGGCAGAGGACGACAAGGAGCACGTGTTGCAGCTAGAGCACCTACCAGAGCAGCAGTTGAGGAGTCCCTAGTAGCTTCGGTTAGGGGACATGTACTGAAAGCACCTGCTGCTACCCCAGACTTTATGGGATTTCAGCATAGTTCCTGGGCATGTTTGGTTCATTGGCTCATGCGGGGTCAATTCCGGTTGCACCATCTACTTCACATATCCGGGGAGGGACTCAGGCTCCCGCCGGCCACACTCTAGAGTAGTGAGTCCATGCTGGTTAAGTCCCAGGTGTCATGGAAACAGAGCATGTGGTTCTAGTTCAGCCCATGGTCAGGGAAGCAACATCTTAGGAAGAGCAGCTTAGACTTGTAAGGTTCAAGAAATATGACCCTCCTATATTCAGTGGTTTGGCTTCAGAGAGTGCACAAGGCTTTCAAGATGAGTGTTATTGCATTATCCGCACTATGGGCATTGTGGAGACGAGTGGGGTTTCTTTTACAACATTCCAGCTTAAGGGAGCTGCATATTAGTGGTGGTGGGCGTATGAGTTGGGAGCCCGGCCGATGCAGCTTCACTTACATGGGTTCATTTTTCAGAGATATTCCCCAGAGAGTTTGTACCTCAGTCCCTTCGAGATGCTTGGCGCGCGGTGTTTTAGTAGTTGCGCCGGGGCACTATGTTAGTATCAGAGTATGCCATTGGATTGAGTGATTTGTCCATACATGCACCTGCTTTGGTTGTTATAGTTAGGGAGCGAGTCTGTAGGTTCATTGAGGGGATCAGGCATGATATTCGGTTCAACATGGATCGGGAGTCAGAGGCGGATGTTTCATTTTAGCAGGTGGTGGGGATCTCTCTCCAGATAAAGGGCATGTGGATTCAGGAGAGAGAGGAAAGACGGGGCCAGAAGAGAGAGGGCATAGGAGGTCGAGAGAGAGAGGACAGGGAGGCGAGGAGTCCTCATAGACTGGAGAGATCTACAGATCCTTATTTTGGAGGCAAGGTGCGGCATGGTAGCGGTTTTGTGGGTCAGCCACTTCAGTTTGTGCTTCAGGCTTCGCATAATATTTTAGGTACTCATGGGTCTCAAAGCACCCATACCTCACAGTTCCTATAGCCACATCAGCAGAGAGGTTGCTTTGAGTGTGGAGATACCATCCACATGGTGAAAGATTGTCCCACACTCCAGACAAGTTTGTCACAACGGAGTATTCAGGCGAGTAGGGGGCGCCCAATAGGGGGAGGCCTGTCCTGTTGATGTATTTTATATAGTAGGCTTGAGGCCGATGCGCCAGATGATGTCATATAGGTATGCATTCGGTTTGTTATAGAGGAGCAACATCCATATTTTGTTTCAATTTTGCTTATCGGGGTGAGTTCCCCTATTCGTTGCTCGGCCTATGGGTGAGTTCATGACTTAGTATTCTGTTTATGTGATTTCCCCTGTTGGGAGATTCTATGAGTGGTATCCCGTGTCTACCATTTGTTTTTATTCAGTATTGAGAGCTATGAGAATAAAAGTGAATTCTTGTTATCATTATGGTAAGTTTTGATGTGATTCTTGAGTAATTTAGTTACGATCTGTGATTTAGATGCTTCATCTGTGTGGGAGCTAGTACTTGTTGTAATTTTTGTTGACTGAATTGAACTAGTGGAAGGATTCGGTTGGTTTGATGTGTATCCTATTGTGATTCAGAGTTTAGGGTGAGACCCTCGTGATATCATGTGATTTGATATGTTTGAGACGGGCTGTGAGCCGCGGTGGAATTTATATCAGGATGAGATCCTTGTGATTTGTCTATATACTTTTATTTTCCTTGTAAATTGATTCGTAGAATAGTACTTATAGAGAGTTATGCATGTCGGGCTTGTTTGATAGTTCTCCTATGTGTTTCTCTTTACATATTCATCATTTTCGTTTTGTGCTTCTTGAGCTTTAACTTGTGGGGTATGTTCCCGGTGGAGTTAGATATGACTTGTTGATCTGGGTGTATGTTATGAGGTCTTCATGTTCCTTGTATAATTATCGGCGTTGTGGAGTTTTGAATCAGGGCTATAATGGATATGAGGCTAATTGCTAGTGCAAGAGTTGATTCGGGCATCTATTGTGATCAGAAATGTTATTATGGGCCTATGTGTGATGTGTCGCGTTGTGTGGTCGTATCTTGTGGGTGTAGCATATGTTGTTGCAGCTGTTTGAGACTGATATCAGGTGTGAATGAAGAAGCAGGTCTTTTGGAGATGAACAACAACAGCAACAACAAACCCAGTATGTTCTCACCAGGTGGGATCTGGGGAGGGTAGTATGTACGCAGACCTTACCCCTACCTAACAGGTAGAGAGGTTATTTCCAATAGACCCTCAGCTCAGGAAGGGTAATAAGAAGAAGTGGAAAGCAAGAAAGGAAGAAAGAGGGAAGATAAAATAAGGACGGAGATATAAAGGATAAGTAGTACCAAATACTAGCAATAAGGAATACAATAACTGAGGCGAACAAAACACATAACGTAATAAAAATCTAAGAATATGAAGGGACATGCGTGCTACTAAGACTATCGATGAGAAACTAAAAACTACCCAGTAACCTTCTACCTTAATCCTCGACCTCCAGGCCCTCCTATCAAGGGTCATGTCCTTGATAAGCTGAAGCAGCGCCATGTCCTTTCTAATCACCTCTCCCCAGTACTTATTAGGCCTACCTCGACCTCTTCTCAAACTTTCCATGGCCAACCTCTCACACCTCCTAACAGGGGCGTCAATGCTTTTTCTCTTAACATGTTCGAACCATCTCAGCATCGACTCCCGCATCTTGTCCTCCACGGAGGCTACTCCCACTCTGTCTGGGATAACTTAATTCTTAATATTATCTCTGCCGGTACACCCACACATCCATATCAACATCCTCATCTCTGTTACTTTCATCTTCTGCACGTGGGAGTTCTTGACTGGCCAACACTCAGTCCCATACAGCATAGCTGGTTGAACCTCCATAAAACTTGCCGTTAAGTCTTGGCGGCACGCTCTTATCACATAAAACACTGGAAGCAAGCCTTCACTTCATCCATCCCGCTCCAATGCAATGTGCTACATCTTCGTCAATCTCCCCGTTACCTTGGATAATAGACCCGAGATACTTAAAACTCGCTCTCTTGGGGATAAGTTAAGCATCAAGCTTTACCTCTATGTCTGCTTCATGGGTCCCGTCACATAATTTGCACTCCAAGTATTTTGTTTTGGTTATACTCAATATGAAACCTTTAGACTCCAAGGTTCGTCTCCTAACCTCCAACCTCGTGTTAACTCTGCTTTGCGTCTCGTCAATCAACACTATATCATCGGCAAATAACATGCAACAAGGCACCTCCCTTTGGATGTGTCTCGACAGTACATCCATCGCTAAGGAAAATAAAAATGGGCTAAGAGCTGATCCCTGGTGCAACCCCATCACCATAGGGAAATGCTCTGATTCACCACTTACAGTCCTCACCCGAGTCTTAGCATCATCATACATATCCTTAATCTCCCTAATGTACACTACCAGAACGCCACTGGCCTTCAAACACCTCCGTAGGACCTCCCTCGAGACTTTATCGTACACTTTCTCAAGGTCAATAAACACCATATACAAGTCCTTCTTCCTCTCCCTATACTGCTCCACTAATCTCCTAACTAGATGAATCACTTTCGTAGTCAAATGCCACGGCATGAATCAGAATTGATTCTTGGAAATAGACACACACCTCCTCACCCTAGCCTCTACCACCATCTCCCAAACCTTCATAGTGTGACTCAATAGCTTGATACCCCTACAATTGTTGAAAGTTTGGATATCACCCTTGTTCTTGTAAAGCGGAACCATTGTTTTCCCCCTCCATTCTTTGAACATCTTCTCCGTCTTAAAAATAACATTAAACAGCCCAGTGAGCCACTCCAAACTTGCTCGCCCCTCGCTCTTCCAGAACTCCACTAGGATTTTGCCTGGCCCTGCCGCTCTGCCTCTGCACATCTTATGCATCGCCCATTCCACCTCCTCTACTGTAATCCGCCTACAGTACCCAAAATCCCACCGACTATCAGAGTGCTCCAACTTACCTAGCACAATGTGTCTACCCCCCTCCCCATTCAACAGTTTATGGAAGTATGTCTGCCATCTTTTCCTAATAAGTGCTCATCCATCAATACTTTGCCATCCTCGTCCTTGATGCACTTGACTTGGTCTAAGTCACGATACTTCCTCTCCTTCACCTTGGCCAACCGGTACAACTTCTTGTCCCCTCTTTTTCCCCTGAGCTCTTCGTACAAATGAGCAAACGCCACATTTTTAGCCGTCGTAACTGCTAACTTTTCCTACTTCTTTGCCTTTTTGTAACACTCCCGATAAGTCCTTTCTTCCTCCTCGTTTCTACTCTCTATTAGATTCGAATAAGTAGCTTTCTTAGTTTCCACTTTACCTTTGACCTCTCCATTTCACCACAAGTCCCCTCTATAACCCTAGGGAGAGCCCTTCGTGACCCCTAAGACCTCTCTAGCAGCTACCCTAATGCAAATCGCAGTCATGAACCACATACTAGACGCGTTCCCCTACTCATCCAGGCCCTCATAGCCAACAACTTCTCCCCTAACTCCTAATCATTGTCCTTGGTCAAGTTACCTCACTTGATCTTAGGTTGCCTGTGATGTGCCGGAGAATTTCGGCACATTTAATACCAAATTGCTTAGATTGTAGCTTGTTTTAAGAGCATTTACCTTTTATACTTATGGAATTTTTTTGTGTTGCAGTGCATGAGGCTTAAACACTCAAAAGCATGGAGAAGAGATCAAAATGCTAAAAAAAGTGAGGAAATGGGCAAAACGCATTCGCACAATTAACAAGGGAGACCGCATATCTGCTATGCGGACCGCAGAATGCACAGATGGACCGCACAATTCAACAGAATGTTTGGCAAAATTTAAGTGCAAAAATGCGGTCAATTTTGCGATCGCATAACCGGTTTGCGAGTCGCATAATAGACCGCAAACCTCCAACGCCAGAAGCCAAGCTCAGAAATGCGATGCAACTTTGCGGTCGCGTATCAAAAATGCGGACCGCACATCAACAATGCGGCGACGTACCTGGAACCTAGGGTTTGCATCTGCGATGGTTTCGTGAAGAATGCGAACCGCATTCCTGTTATGCGACAAGAATGCGATCACATAGTAGACTTGGAAGGGTAATTTTGTCTGTTTTTTACCCCGAGCTTGAGCGCACTATAAATAGATTTATTGGGGGTTTGTGGGTCATTCTTGTCTGGTTTTAGAGCTACAACATACACTTTGAATATTCCTCTCTTTTGGAAGCTTTAGAAGTGAAGATTCCTCCATTTTTGTGAGCTTTATGACATTAAATACTCTCATCTTTTTGTCTTTAAGCATGATTAGCTAGTCTTAAATACTAAGGTTGTGGACCCTAAATGGGTGTTATGTTATTGGGTATTTAACATTGAATATATATATAATGATTGGTTGATATTTATTTACTTCTCATTCTTCATTTATTGTTGGTGGTTGAAAACATTAACAAGTGCCATTAATTCTTTCTTAGCTTGAAAAAGTGAGTTAGGATTGGTAGGAGTAAATATCAAAGACTCAAGACTTTAAACCTTGTTTAATAGAATCGCTTAGGAATAAGTGGGTTTTATTTTGCATTAATTAATTACTCTTCATTGCAACTCTTTTATATTTGGGAAAATCATAAAGAGGAAATACTACCCAACTATTGGAAAATATTGGGTAGTCATTTAGAAATCATTTGCATATCTTAAGGACCTTCCATTAGAAATATATCATATTAATACCCATTAGCATTACATTTAATTGAATTAGTTAATCATATTAATTACAACTCTAATTAATCATACTTGTCACTAATGCAATTAAATCTTACACAATCAATTCCCATATTCTTGTTACCTTAACGGAATAGAGATACGATTTAAGTTGAGAATCACACTACCAAAGTAATCTTTTCACGCCTATTCCCTGTGGGATTCGACCCCAACCTTGTTGGGTTATTATATTTGACTTCGACCGCTTTACACTATTTTTAAGGTATAATTTGAGCGTATCAAATTTTGGCGACTCCTCTTGATCTCCAGGTCCATAACTAGGAGCCTATGTAGGGTCGTGAGGTGCTCACTTGGGATGACCTTGCAATCACTACATAGACCTTTATCGCATTTCTTATAGAGAACATAATCAATCTGAGTCTTTCCCGTTGAATTCTGAAAATTGACCATGTGCTCTTCCCTCTTCGCAAAACTCGAGTTAGCTATAACCAAATCAAAAGCTCTAGAAAAATCCAACAGTGAATTACCTCCCTCATTCCTATCCCCAAAACCGAACCCGCCATGCACATCATCATAACCCCTAGCACTAGCCCCAATATGGTACTTGAAATCTCTGGCAATGAACAGCTTCTCTGTGTGCGGGATACTACGCACCATCTCGTCCAAATCCTCCCAAAATCGCTTCTTGACCTCCTGGTCCATACCTACCTGAGGAGCGTATGCACTAATCACGTTTACAGTTCACCTGCCAACTACAAGCTTAATACTCATCAACTTATCATTTACCCTCCTAACCTCGACCACGAGCTCCCTAAGGTCCCTGTAAACTAAAATACCTACCCCATCCTTACCCCCAGCGCTTCCTAAGTACCATAGTTTAAACTCGTCTACATCTCGTGCCCTAGTACCCTTCCATCTACTCTCCTGAACACACGCTATGTTGATCTTCCTCTTCTTAAGAATCTTAACTAACTCTATAGACTTCCCCGTCAACGTCCCATTGTTCCAAGACCCAACTCTCATCCTAGAGGCTTTCTTACCTCCCTTCCCACCCCTGGACCCCACCCCCAGCCCCACCTGAGGACATGACCTTACTCTCACATCGTACACTATTGCCACTATAAGCAAAAGATATTAGGGAAACACTACCACTAAGAACAATTAGCAGGAACGAAGGACTACAAGCTAGGAACCTGAGAGCTAAAAATAACTCAAAGGCGCTACTACGAAAATAGTAACGTGAGCAGGCACTAGAATAGTGAATATGCCATGTCTAAGAAACTACCCCTATGCAAACAAGAATTAAAAGATAGATGAAACCTTAATCTTAAAAACACTAGTATAAAAGATAGAAAAACAAGCAAATGATGTCTACCAAAAACAATCAATCCAACTACGGGTTACCGGCAAAGCAATCAAAACTAATAGATGTGTACACAAACAAAACATTTCGGTAAGGCAACATCAAATAGATGTGCGCAAATACAATTCAAGAAAGATGAAACTCGGATTACAGTCGGGGATGTCCGGACGCGCTTCCCAATCCGCCGAATGTTGCTGCCTCCAATGTTATCACTTTCCAAAATAGTCCAATTAAATCAAATTTTCTCGAGATTGTTTTTCCAGGTTTTTTCGTTGAGCAGAAACAGTGACGGAATATTTTCCCGAATCAGTTTATATCAGATCGCAATCAAGAAAATTAGTAAGAGGTACGAAACAAGATAAGGTTTAAAGTGTACAGCAACATGAGAAGTGTACGGCAGCGTGAGAAGTGTATGGTTATCCAGCAACAGAAAATCAAAAACAAAAAAGAAATTCCACAAGATAGGTTTGAAGAAGAACCAACAGACACGAAACAAGAATTAGAGAAAAGAACTTGTCCGTTACAAGGAACTGAGGAGATTCTACTTCATCGCCGGTGAGATTTAACGGGGAGAGAAGACGATGATGATGGTAATTCAGAAAATTGAAGATTCGGAGAGTAGTTAATCAAAAACAGAAAATTACAGCGATCCTTGTTGGGAGGGACCAATTTTCATAAATCTGATGCGAGATGTCTTTTCAAAAACAAAATAGAAATTCTACAAGACAGGGTTTGAACAAGAACAAACAGATATGAAACAAGAATTATAGAAAAACTTGTCTGTTACAAGGAACTGAGGAGATTCTACTTCACCTTCAGCGGATGCTGGCAATTCAGAAAATTGAAGATTCGGAGGGTAGTTAATCAAAAACAGAAAATTAGAGTGATCCTTGTTGGGAAAGACCAATTTTCAGAAACATTTCGTGCAATTTCAAATCTCAAAATTCAGACTCGCTATGTGTTGAACAATTCTCTAAATTATAGGATGCAGTAACATGAAAATGGAGTAGGAAAAGAATTTGGTGACTGTAACAGGGACGATAGATGTAAAATCTTTGGCAGAATCACTGAGATATCACCCGAGGAAAGACGACAGAGTTGAAGAAATCTTCTATTGAAAATGATGTCGGAACAGCGACCGACCGACGGGCGAGTAGAAGGAGAGAAAAAAACTGGTGTTTCGTCTTCTTTTGAGAGTCGCAAAGAGCAATCAGCCCCAACTTTTGGAGATGAACAGAGGGTGAGAAATGTCGAGTCTAAGGCTTGTTAATATTGGTGGAACAGATAAATTATAGTTGAGATGGTGTCGTCAGGTTTTTGAGGATTGGGGTTACGTGGGGTCACTCACGAGTGTATGTTGGTTGAATGCATTCATGATCTGATGACTTCGGGAAAATTCTTGGCACGTTTGAGGATGAACATTTGCTTATGAAGGGGAGAATGTAATGACCCGTCCAATCGTTTTAAGAATTTACGTCTCGTTCGGTGTCATAATATCTTGAGCAGCTTCACATTATGTGTTATGACTTTATTGCGTGGTCGACTTTAGTTATTAGATGATTCTGAGTCAAATTGAAAGAAGGATTCTAGTTTTGGAAGCTTAAGCGGTAAAAGTTGACCAAAATTTGAATTTTGTCTAGACAACTCCGAAATGAAATTTTGATAATTCCAATAGCTTCGTATGTTGATTTTGGACTTAGGCGTTCTTTCGGTTTTTGATTTGGAGGTCCGTAGAGTAATTTGAAGCATTTCGGCGAAAGTTGAAAAAGTTGAAGTTTTAGAAGGTTGAGAGGTTTGAACAAGAGTTGACTTTGGTGATATCAAAGTCGAAATGAGATTCCAAGAGTTGGATTAGCTCCGTTAAGTCATTTGGAACTAGCATGAAAAATTTGTCGACATTCCTTGTTAATTTGATATGTTTCGACACAAGTTTGGGAAGTTGGAAGATTTGGAAATTCATGAGTTCGATTTGCGGTGCAATTCATAATTTTCCTCGAGCAGATCCGCATTATGTTTTAGGACTTTTTGGTATGTCCGGTTGAGGTCCCGGGGACCTCAGGTGTGTTTTGGGGTGAGTTTTGAACGAGTTTGGGCATTTCGGCACTCTGATGTTGTTCTGGAACTTTTGGAAGTGCTGGAGGCACATTTTGGAGTGTTGAGGCAGAAGAAAAAGTGTTGAGATAGAGGAAAAGTGCAGGCCGCACAATTCTTCTCACGGACGCACTTCAGGGATTTTGCAGGATCGATGGTCCGACTTCATAACCTTATATCTTTTAATATAAGGAATTTGGAGATGATTCAAAAACGAAAGTTGTATCCTTTGTTTCTAGTTTCTATAAAGATAAAGAAGTTATCATTTGGATATTTGTACAGAAAATTATGGCCAATTCACTAATACATTGTTATTTTCATCATTTCATTAGTGATTTGAGTTGAAAATTTGGGGGGGGGGGGGGGGGGGGTGAAAACACCTTTTTCATATATTTTTTGGGT
>ML300354.1:65830-95340 GCA_005239495.1 Nicotiana undulata
GGGGATTGTAAAACCTTCTTAGACTAAATTTTTGGGATTTGAAAGGCGATTTGAGGTCGGATTTGAGTAATTCTTGTATGGTTGGACCATTTATCGAATGGGTGTTCGGATTTTTGTATTTTGGCCGGGTTCCGAGGTGCGAGACTAGGGGTTAAATTTTTTGTTTTAATTAATAATAGAAATTTTATTGTCCGGAATAGTTTCCTATGAGTTTTATTTGTACTTTGAAGTTTTTTTGGACAGATTTGAACCGTCCGGAGGTTATTTCACTCGAGTAGTTCATTTTAGACGAATAGTCTATCTTCTTTAAGGTAAGTATTTTGCCTAACTTAGTGTGGGGGAACTACCCCTTAGGATTTGAGTCTTCTATGCTAATTGTATCATGTAAAACCCGTGTACGCGAGGTGACGAGTACGTGCTCGAGCTTATATTTTGAAAGTTGACCTTTTAGGGGCTCTTAGGTCGTTATGTTCACTAAATATGAAGTTTTTTTTTGCCATGATTGAGTTCCCATTTACTAGTTTTCACCTCTACCTATTTAATTGGAATTAATTTCTTCATGAACTACTCTTATTCCTTATTTTACTCTTATGTGACTTAACTAAAGTTGTTGCCTCTTCTATTGCCATGTTATTCCTCCCTAGTCGCTTCTCCTTATTTGAAAGTACCATTATCTCTCATGTAGTTTTTCATCCTTAATTGAGGTTTTGATTATCTTTTCGCTATTTACCCTTATTTGAATTGTTGTATCTCCTTCGTAATTGCTCAAGCTTAAAAGAAGTTTAGGTATCTTTTATCTTAGATGACTTGACCTTACTTGAATTTTTTGACCCGTTCTATCTCCATGTTGTTGAATTGTACCTTCTGGGGTCGTTGTTACATATTATTTCTCCCCTGTTGAGTTATTCTTATTATGTCCAGTTTTCTCTACTGTGTTTATTCCTTGTGAACTAGCTTTACCGTTTCTTTGTGATCGTAAACCTTGAGTTGATTTACTTGTCGTACTCTTGTGTTATTGTCATTGTTTTTGTTGTACTCCATGTTGTGATGCACGAGGTTTCTTCTGTGTGGTTGTTATTGTGATGCACAAGGTTTCTGTCGTGTGGTTGTTATTGTGATGCACAAGGTTTCTGACGTGCGGTTGTCATTTTGATGCACGAGGCTTCTGTTGTGCGGTTGGATTGTGTTGCACAAGGTTTCTGTCGTGCTATTGTTACTATTGATATGTGCACACGCCGCATGACAAGGCGGGATATTTATGTATGGGTTATGCATGTCGCGAGACAAGGTAGAAATGTTATTATGCGCGTGTGACGAAACAAGACGAGCCTTTACTTCGCTATTGCACACGTAGAGAGACAAGCTAATAACCTATACCTGCAGGCATGAATGCAGTGTTCCCGACAAAAAGACATCAGTATGAATAATGTACTGAGTGTGTAAGGTGGAACTGAAATATAACAATAAGTCAACATTAATTAAAGACATATAAGAATCAACCTGAATCTTTAAAGTGTTACCGTATATGCATACTTATTATCCTTATCTATATATATATATATATATATATATATATACACATACATACAATGCTCCTCTTTGAGACTATTTTTATTATTCATATCGTATGATGCATGACTGCCCAACTGATCAGTGGTAACTGCCCGACCTGTCGTAGCTCGGTGGTAAATGCATGACTACTCGACCGGCCATAGCTCGGTGGTAAATATGTAACTACCCAACTGGCCATATCTCGGTGGTAAATGCATAACTGTCCGACCAGTCGTAGCTCGGTGGTAAATGAATATGCATATCTTCGCAACCGTCGGTAAATAATGATACATAACTACCCAACCGGTGGTAACTGTCCGACCAGCCGATGGTAAATTCACGTATCATTATATTAAAAATACTAACATCTCTATCATATACCTCAATAGAGACTTAGGAATATACTTAGACATGCTTGAATATCATATTACATGAGTGAATAACATAAACATCCTTAACTACTAAGAGTAGAACCACTTATGGAATAGCATTACGTTTACGTATCGTTACTTAGATCATGCCAATAGAAAGATGGACTAGCTTTAGCATATCTGAGCCGATTCTCTTAACAATTCCTCCAACGCCCGTCTTTTATGATAAAACATGTAACGGCGAATCAAAATAGAAAAAAATCCGTATGATATTCTCGAGAAGAATAGTAAAATCTCACGCTGGTATGTATTAAGTAGTCTTATATGAGATATTTGAAGCAAATCCACGTAATTATTGAGAAATATAATTTATTGAGAATTTGCTGAAACTTCTTCAATCCCTTGTAGATATTACAAAGTGAATTTAGAGAAATATTAACCTTTGGGTGTGGGCCCCACATTTTAGATGACTTAACCACAAGAATCCTCACCATGTGCCACCTAATTGTAAAGGCCAATTAGTCATCATGTAGTCTTGATAATATTACACTTGTTGCCACGTTAGGTTTTTACCAAACTTATCCACAATTCTAATTATTAATCCCCTAATTTCTTGATTATCTTGTTAATCTCCCACTAGTCCAATAATTATCAATTATCAATTATCTACATAATTAGGAATTATCTCAAATTACTTAAAATACTATTAACTTTTAATATATTTTGTGCACCTTACTATCATGGTCACGTGGTACCTTGTATGGTACTAGTCCATAAATATCGGGTATTATAGCTCGGAGCGTATTTTATCTCAAAATGTCAAACTTCGACGAAACTCATTTTTTTCGATTCGCTTACCCTCTCACCTTTACAAATTTACTTATCACTTGCTTGAAATTGAATAATACTTATAATCTACAAATAATCTTGTCTTTGAACTGATGTCAATTATCTTACGACAAATCTATCGTACAATACTACAGGGTGTAACATCATCGTAATATAATACTGCGGAGCGTAACATTATCATAATACTGCGGAGCGTAACAAGTATCTCTAGCAAAGGCCAGATACGCTAAACAGTATTTTTTTGAGCCTTTAGAAATGAAATCACCATGCTAGGGGTATGACCAAGAGAACACCTTCTTTCTAACCTCGGTGTTACATCTCGCGTTTTTCGTACGTTAAAGTTTCGTATTAAGTAAATTGACATAAACTCGGGGATGAGATTACCTAGAAGTTAGCATATTATGCTATTTATACCAAGCAATAAGTAATTTCCATGAAGGAAAGGGTACACGAATTAAAGCAAATAAGTTTCGTTGAAGGTTGTCGAATTGGGATAAACTACGGGTCGAGCGATAATACCCGATACTTATGGACTAGTACCATGCAAGGTAACATATGACCACGATAATATGATGTATAAAGTATATTAAAATAAGTAGAATTTTAAGTAAATTGAGATAATTCTTAATTTTGCGGGTAATTGATTAATTACCGAGTAACAGGATATTGCCTAATTACCGAATAAATGGATAAAAATTTAATATCACACTCATATCCCCACGTGGCAGCTAGCCACACTATAAGGAAATGACAAAGAGTCATTCCTTGTTTAGGTGTCATAAGCTTACCTATTCTTTTCATTTCCAAGACTTTGTATATCAAAGTCTTTCAATTAAAAAGTGAAAGGAACGTTATCCATCCTTATAATTCCTTCAACCTTTCATTCTCAAAATCACTTAGAATAAGATTTATTCCTTAGCAATGTGATTTCTACAATTTTAACAATTCCAGTGAGAATTTTTAGAAGTTTTAGCAATGGAGAAATTTTGCGGTTCTAAAGAAGTAGGGTGCAATTTTTTTCAATAACATCATACGGATTATTCCCTACTCCAGGTATGTTAAGACTAAGTTCTTCCTTCATTTTGTATGATCTTTTAATTACACGCGTTCGATAACAAGGCATAAAGAAAAATTCATATCCCGAAATTTACGCATATTTTTCCTAGTTTTGTAAGTTACAATATTCTCCGTATCAGGACTTCATATTCAATTAAATATTTCCTTTTTCCAATCAAGAGAGCAGAGATTCTATACATACAGTATTATAGTATTTCATTACCATCGAGCTATAATCGATGGGCAGGCCCCTATTGGAAAACCTATAATCAGATGGTAAGTTATATACCGAGCCTACTGTGGCCGAGCACCTATGAGCGAGCCCAGTTGGTCGAGATACAGAGCCTAGTATGGCCGAGCGCCTATGAGCGAGCCTACTGCGGATATACATACATATATATATATATATATATATATATATACTAATACAGCCGGACAGCTATTTACTTACTATATTGAGAGAGTTGAGTCAGTATCAGCAGTTAAGCATATTTTCGGATTATCTTTGACTTCCAGCTACTTGCAGTTATTTTATTATCAGTTCACTTTCAACTTTCAGTACATTGCCTTACATACTTGGTACATTATTTCGTATTGACATCCCTTTCTGGGGACACTGCATTTCATGCGTACAGGTTTAGACAGACAGACGGGTAGACCTCTTCAGTAGGTGTTTGCCCGAGTTCAGCTTTATCGGTAAGCTCCCCGTCTCGGAGTTGCCGGGTCTAGAAGTTTTGTGTACATATTGTGTATATATGTAGATAGGTTATGGGTAGGTCGGGGCCCTATTTCGATCACAGTACATCTATCAGTAGAGGCTTGTAGATATATCTTGTCGGTTAGCGCAGTATGTTGGGCTTGTAGGCCCTATACGTATATTTTGTTGGCTTGTCGGTTGTAATAATTATGACGGCCTTGCCGACCCAACTGTACGTTGACATTTAGTCAACGTTAGTCTCTATGCAGTTTTATATTTTGCATTGCACATTATCTTGTAATGCGGCCCATGGATAGAGTATACATATTAGAGTCTCTTAGTCGCAAGTTGGTATGCAAGGATAGATGAGGCACCAGGTGCCGGTCTTGCCCCTAGGCTTAGGGCGTGACAAAAATAGTATCAGAGCAGTTATGTCCTAGGTAGTCTACAAGTCGTGTCTAGTAGGGTCTTGTTTATAGATGTGTGGTGCACCACATTATATAAGCAGGGGACTACTGGGCATTTAGTAGTTGGTTACACTTCTTTCAAATCTGAATCGTGTTGTAGCACTGAGTTATAGGAAATTTGAGTTAAACTTACGTGTTGACGTTTGCATGCACAGATGACGGTAACTAGGAAGACTACGGCTAGCCAGATGAGAGAAACAGTCATAGGTGAAGGGACTAGCAGGGTACCCCCAATAGATGGGGCCCAATCGGAGTCCTAGGGAGAGACCCCTACCCAACAATTATCGGCTCCTCCGCCATCTGAGGAGATTCATAAGGAGACCGCACATCCAGTTCCCCCTCCGCTTCCATCAGATCAGGACTTAAGAAGTGCGGTGCATTTGTTGGCACAGTTGGTAGCTACCCAAAAATAGGCTAGGGCATCCGCTAGTACAGGACTAGGGGTGGGCATAAAATCCGAAAAACCGAATTCCGAACCGAACCAAATTAATTTGGTATTTCGGGTTCGGTTATTTCGGTATTTCGGTCTAATTCGGTATTAATTTTTCGGTATTTCGGTATTTCGGTTCGGTTTTCGGTATTACAATTTTAAAAATTCGGTATACCGAATATACCGAAATTTTAAGTATATATTTTTTTGGACCCTACCTATACTAACACACCTAGTGTCCAACCCAATGTAATTCCCATTTCCCGTCGCCCCAAGCCCAGCCCAATGTAATTCCTAGTTGGTACTTCTTGTGCTTGTTCTAGAGTGCTGTGAATCACAGTGAATGTGATGTAGCGTTTGTAGCGTTTATAGAGCTGTTTCTAAATGCAACAGCTTTTGTAGCGTTTTAAGGCATTTTGGGTGTTAGTTCACTTTCTATTATGTTTTAGCTTTAGTAATTACTGCATCTTCTTAATTATTATCGTTTGTTCCTGCCAAAAGATATTTTCTACTCTATGTGCTCTTTTGGCGAAGGGTATAAAGAGGATATTTGCGTTGGTATTCATAAACCGAATACTTTACCGAAACCGTACCGAAACCGTACCGAACCAAAATAATAAATACCGAACCGTACCGAACTAATTTGGTACGGTATTTGGTATACACAATTGATAAACCGAATACCGAAATACCGAACCGAAATTCTTAAATACCGAATCGAAATACCGAATGCCCACCCCTATACAGGACCATCCGAGGGATCTGGGAGTTCAAGGGTCCGAGAGTTTATTTCTTAGAGTCCCTCAGAGTTCACAGGGACAAATCAGAGGGAGGACCCGCAGGATTTCATAGACCAGCTTCGCATGATCTTTCGGGTTATGCATACCACGGAGAAAGAGGCAGTTGAGTTAGAAGCTTCGACTTCGAGATACATCCATCCTTTGGTACGAGGGATGGGAAAGGTCCAGGGGGCGTGATGCACCTCCAGCTATTTGGGGAAAAAATTCAGATGCCTTTCTTGACTAGTACTTACTGTGAGAGATCCAACAGGCCCGACTCGATCAGTTTCTAGCCCTCAAGCAGGTCAATATGAGTGTCCGAGAGTATAGTTTCGTTTTGACTCATTGGCTAGATATGCACCATCCATAGTTTCTACTATGCGAGATAGAATACACAGGTTTATAGCAGGGTTGACCCAGATTTGACCGAGGCATGTGCCACCACTGCATTACGGGATAGTATGGTTATCTCCCAGATTTAGGCATTTGCCCAGAATATAGAAAGGGGTAAGCATCGGGAGCAGGGTACGGAGAGGACTAAGTCAGGGCAGCGGAAGAGGATGAGATTTGCTAGATCTCAAGAGAAGTCTCAGGTTAGTTATAGGCCCCAGTACTTCGAATGGCCACCTAGACCTCCACCACCTCAGTCACAGGGTTATAGGTATGACCGTTATACTCAGTCAGGACCAGGTAAGAGCTCCCAAGCGTCAAGTTTGCAGCGACAATGAGATTCGGGGAAGACATGGCCATTTCTACCACGGTGTGCCATTTGCGATAGAGGACATTTGGGCCAGTGCCGATCCGGTTCCGATGCTTGCTATACATGTGGACGCCCGGGACATATGATGCGATATTGCCTAAATAGAGATTATGGGGGAATGGCGCAACCAGCGAATTCAGCAACAGGATCAGCTATGTTCGTGCATCCTTCAGGGCGCGAGTCTTAGTCATCGGCTGTTAGAGGTCGAGGCAGAGGTAGAGGGTCCAGTTCAGGTGGTAACCAGAATTGTATCTATGCTCTAGCAGGTCGATAGGATCAAGAGTCCTCACCAAACGTTGTGACATGTATGTTGACCATTTGTTCTCACGATGTTTATGCCAGATAGACCCAGGATCTACTTTATCATGTATTACCCCATTTGTCACGAGGAAATTTGGTATAGTGCTTGAAATACTAAGTGATCTATTTTCAGTATCTACACAGGTCGAAAAATCGATTATCGTTAGATGGGTTTACCGAGGTAGTACGGTGACAGTTTGTGGTCGTCAGACATCAGCCGACCTAGTTGAGCTAGAGATGTTGGATTTTGATGCTATCATGAGCATGGACTGGTTGGCAGCTTTTTATGCCACAATTGATTGTCGAGCAAAGACAGACAGATTTCATTTTCCGGGTGGGCCAGTCCTTGAATGGGTAGGTAATACAGCGACAATATGATAAAAGGGTGCATTTATCATATTGTGCGAGTTAAAGATGAAGATGCTGAGATACCTACACTTCAGTCTATTCCAGTAGTACGGGAGTACACATATGTATTTCTAGATGAACTTCCAAGTATTCCTCTAGAGCGAGAGATTGATTTTGGCATAGATTTACTTTCGGGAACGCAACCAATATCCATCCCTCAGTAGAGAATGGCACCTACTGAATTGAAGGAGTTGAAGGAGCAGTTAAAAGATTTACTGGAGAAAGGTTTCATCGGACCCAGTATTTCACCTTGGGGTGCACCGGTACTGTTTGTACGGAATAAAGATGGCTGGCTGAAGATGTGTATCGATTATAGGCAACTGAACAAGGTAACTATTAATAATAAGTATCCACTTCCAAGGATAGACGACTTGTTTGATCAGTTGCATAGAGCTAGATGCTTTTTAAAAATTTATTTGAGGTCGGGGTACCACCAGGTCAGAGTTCGGGAGAAAGATATTCCCAAGACAGCCTTCAGGACCCGATATGGCCAGTTCGAGTTCCTTGTCATGTACTTCGGGTTGACGAATGCGCTTGCCATATTTATGGACTTGATGAATCGCCTATTTCGTCCGTATTTAGATCTGTTCATAATAGTCTTTATTGACGATATTCTGGTTTATTCACGTTCAGAGGATGAGCATGTGGACCACCTGCGAGCGGTACTCCAAACCCTCCGTGATAATAAATTGTATGCTAAGTTTTCTAAGTGTGAGTTCTGTTGAAGTTTGTAGCATTCTTGGGGCACGTTGTATCCGACGGATGTATAAAGGTAGACACTCAGAAGATTGAGGTTGTGAAATCCTGGCCTAGACCTACCACTCCGATAGAGATTCGTAGCTTTCTAGGCTTAGCAGGATACCACCGGAAGTCCGTAGAGGGTTTTTCTTCTCTTTCAGCACCATTAACGAAGTTAACATAGAAAGCAACTAAGTTTCAGTGGACAGAGGCCTGTGAGCAAAGTTTCCAAGAGCTTAAGAACAGGTTGACCTCAGCGCCAATTATAGCACTTCCAAAGGGCCTAGATGGTTATGCCATGTATTGTGATGCCTCACGTGTTGGGCTAGGGTGTGTCCTGATGCAACATGGGAAGTTAATTGTGTATGCTTCAAGGCATTTAAGGAAGCACGAACGGAATTATTCGACCCATGACCTCGAATTAGCTGTGGTTGTCCATGCACTCAAGATATGGCGGCATTATTTATATGGTGTTCATGTTGATGTGTTCATAGATCATAAAAGCCTACAATATATCCTCAAGCAAAAAGAGTTGAATTTGTGACATAGGCAATGGCTTGAGTTATTGAAAGATTACGATGTTAGCATTCTCTACCATCCAGGGAAAGCTAATGTTGTAGCAGATGCCTTAAGTCGCCGATCTATGGGTAGCTTAGCACATTTAGAGGCCGAAAAAAGACAATTAACCAGAGAGATTCATCAATTGGCTTGTTTGGTGGTTCGGTTAGTAGACTCTGGCAATGGAGGAGTTGTACTCCAAATACTGCAAAATCATCTCTCATAGCTGAAGTATAGGAGAGGCAGTACGAGGACCCAGAGTTGGTCGAGTTAAGAGAGCGAGTTCTGCAGCAGAAGAAGCCGTTGTTAGAACTCAAGGGAGACGGGATTCTCATATATAGGGGTTGTTTGTGTGTTCCAGATGTAGCAGGTCTACGAGACAGGATTATTCGTGGTACTCCATTCACCCTAGGTCGACGAAGATGTATCATGACATTAAGGAGGTGTATTGGTCGAACGATATGAAGAAGAACATTGTTGAGTATGTCACTCAGTGTCCTAGTTGTCAACAGGTGAAGATAGAGAACCAGAAGCCCGGAGGGCTAATGTAGACTATAGAGATCCCGACATGGAAATGGGAGGCGATAAACATGGACTTTATCAAGGGTTTGCCTCGTTCTCATCGTAAGTTCGATTCCATATGGGTGATAGTCAATAGGCTCGTTGTGAGCATGTGATTTTTCACCCACTAAATACTCCTACAAAATTTGTTTTAATTTTATAGATTTTTTGTTGAATTTCAGTGTCTATGTGTGAATTATTTGCATTGTATGATCATAACATCCTTTAAAATTTGTAAAATATAAAATAATAACAAAAAAACATTTTAAAGCTTTTATTATTTGACATAATTGGGTTTGACAGTTATTTGCATAACTAAATCCTTTTTCCTAAGAAGCGAAATTTAGTCTTTAAATGATTAGGGGTGTTTAAATTAAACGATGTTACTCTTAATTATCTTATCAATTGATTTATAATTAGATAAAACTAAGTAAAATTAGTTACTCCTTTTTAAAAAAATTATTTTTATTGAATTAATAGGTTAATTAATTAAGAAAGAAGGATTAAATCGGACATGGGCCAAAATTACCCAGGCCCAAACCTCTCTCTATACACAAATCCCCCCCAACCCAAATTAGCCAAACCCGGTCAGCCCCAAAACGACCCCGTTTTAAACCAAATAAATCCAGTCGTTGATCTCCCCAAAATCTAACGGCTGGGAACTGATAATCAATAAGTATATATATGTCCGAAGTCCCCCTCCCCTACCCTAAGAACACGCTACCCTAACCCCTCGCACCCCTACATCTCTCTCTCTAACCCCCGTCGGCTTCTGCCGTCCTCTGCCCATCTCCACCAACCGAAAATCGCTCATCGGCGACGAAGCTCAACCAAATAACACAAAATTTTCACCAGACGATCCTCTTCCTCCCCTCAACCCCTTCCTACCACTGGTTTCCCAATTTCAGATCTGAAATCTGAAAAACCTTAAAAACCTTGCATCGGAGGATTTCAAGTAGACCTGTGGCTCAGGCTCACATGAGTCGATGTCTCTTGACAAGATCCATCGATTCATGCAAGCTTGAGTCATTTTTGAACTTACCGGAATCCGGCCAAACTCCGTCGAGCCAAATTTTTCCAGCCAAACTTTTCCAAATCAACTGGTATCCCCCTCTTTTCCTTCTCCTTGAATTATTATATTAAAATCATCTAGTTTAGCTTAGTTTTAATCTCTACCGTACAAACATTATTTTGTTTTTGTGTTATCTGTTTGTGGTTCTACTGATTAGTTTAGATTACGATTTAAATGCTTCCATGCCTGACTCGATTAACTTGATCATATGAAGAAGTTCCAGAATTTTAGTCGTTTGAGTTTAGTTTAGTACTACTTACTTTGGTTAGGGATTGATGTTTTATACTTCAATACCACACAAGAGGGGGGGTGATTTGTGTGGTGTCCAATCTTTTGAGTGTTGTCTTACTAGATGAACCTGGTTCTTCTTGGTGTTCTAACTTCTACTTTGCGGAATAATAAATGCAGTAAAGTAAAAACACAGAGATTTTTACGTGGAAAACACCTGGCTCAAAAGATGAAAAAAACACGACCTACTCCTCAGTAGGATTTTCCCAAACTCTTCACTACAACTCTGATCCAAACAACATTTACAAAATAAACTCTTTTGTAAACCTAGGACTAACTCTAATCCCTTTGTAGCAACCTAGCCTCTAGCTAATTGCGACAATCTTCAAGTTAACTCTAACTTGAACAGTGTGTACCTATTACAATTGCTTCTAATAAAGCTGAAAGATACAATATTAAATCACCTACTACAACCAACTAGACTCGAAAGATAAACAGATGGAACTGGTTCTTCCAGCTGGTCAGTAGCCTTTGTGTCGCACAATTCTGCTTGCAAAATATCTCTGGGAATTTTGCTTTCAATTCTTGTTTCACTTCTGCCTTTGTGCGATCAATCCTTCAGTATGAATACTTCAACATTATATAGCGCCAGTAGTTGAGATATTCTTGTTTAGTTCTAATGCAACTCTTCCTTGGTGGAAGAGTTTGTGTTTATCTCAACTTCTTTCCTTTGTTACTGTCCTTGCTGAACTCGAACTCTGACCTCTCATCAATTTGCAACCTTTTCGCATTAGGAGACAATCTTCTTGGTCTATGGATAATTCACTATCACATTTATCTCCTGTACATAGACGGTTCTTGTGCCACTGGGACTGTTCAAGTATGTTTGCCCTGATGGACCTGGTTCAACTGAGTAGATATTTGTCAATCTTCAAAACCATGCAGTGAATTATTCCCCCTTTTTCATGATGAAAAACTCCGTGCTTAACCCTGTATACACTTCAAACACTTTGTATGGTTTTAAGTATTTATCATAGAGAGACCATGTTCATTAGGTTATAAATATCACAACAGTTTGAAATTTGAATTTGAAAAGCACATTTCCTCCCCCTTTTGGCATCATCGAAAAGTTGAAAAATGGTAAACTTACCAGAGTTTGTTAACAATTACTCATGGACATTGAAGCAACTGCAGGTTCAAAAATGATTTAATCATCAAAAGAAACCAATAAATGTAATCTACGTAAGAAATTGAGACAAAGTCAATAACTAACAAAAGCACAAGTCATCGATTATTAAGTAATCAAACACCATACACAGAAAGAACTAAAAAGTCATAACCATGAGCAAAACATAAAAATAGAAACAAAACAAATCCCGAACTGGGCATTGAGAGGGGTTTTGGTAGCTCTTGACATCCTAAGGTTGGGTAGGTGCAGATGAGGTTGGGTTCTTGGCTTGAAGGAGAGAAAGCATTTGTTGAAGAACACCTTCATTTTTCTCCTTCTCCTTTGCTAGTTCAACTCTGAGAGCATCCCGCTCAGCTTGCACCTCATGAAGGCGAGATTTCAATCTAAGGATCTCCTCATCCTTCATCTCTCCTTCCTGCACCAATGACCTGACTTTGCTGTTGACTGGTTGCTTCCTAGATGAACCAGGTTTATCTTCCGGAACATTGACAATATAATCACAAGTCAGCAAAGTTTTCTTCCCAAAATAATCCTTAGCATTAGCCATCTCATCTTTCTTCACCGGAACCTCAAAGTGGGCAAGTACAGTCGTCAGAACAAAGCCATAAGGAATAGCGTGTACTTTGGTTCCATTTACAACTCTATCCAAGATCTGAATGATGAAAGCTGGCCAGTTAATCTGCTTACCCCTATACAAGCATTCCATAAGTGTTAAGTTCATATAGTTGGCAATGTGCCTTCTCTCTTGTCTTGGCAGCAGGAACTTGATCACGAATTCAAAGAATAACTTGTGTTGGGGCCTCATTTCACTTTTGAACACTGGCCTGGGCTCAGCTTCCTCCTCATTCTCACAAAAGAATCTGGTGATGTTGAGAGCTGAGGCCATTCCATCAAGACTAGGCCATCTTTGCCTAGTGTAATCATCGTAGCCCTTAGCAAGTATGTTCAGAATCTCACCCAGTTCCTTTGCATCAAAAGTGATCTGAATTCTTTCGATTGTGGAGGTTACCCTGCCATTCTTGACACTTGCATTGGCCATAAACTCCACCAGCTCGTTCCTTGCCAGCCTTCCTTCCAGGTGAAGGACCATGTCCTTCCACCCCTGCACATCCAACGTATCCAGCAGATACAGCATCCCAGGTTCATCAAGATCTTTCACCAGCTTCCCTTTCAAAATTGTACGCTTGCCAAACATGGTGAGTTTGTCAGATTTCTCATCAGACATATCTTCTTCTCCTCCACTCCATTCTTTTTCTTCTTCTTCAACAACCTTCACTTTCTTAGCCTTGGACCTGGACCTTTTAGCAGTGCTTGAGGGTGTGGCAGACACAGCAGCTGACTTCTTTGAAGAAGCCTTAGCCTTCTTGGGATTGGGTGTCTTAACCACAACTGGAGCAGGTTGCTCCTCATGATGGACCAGGACCATCGTATCATCATCAAAAATTACAGCCTCAAAAGGCTCTCCTACCTTTACCTTTCCCTTTGAATATTTCTTTTTCTTGCTCTCTCTCAGATCCCTTTCTAACTCTTCTTCACCTTGTCGAACAGCACTTCGTGTAGCACGAACTTTTGGGCAGGAGCATCAACAGACACAGAAGCTTTCCTTTTGTTTGGAGGAACTGGGGTAGTGACTCTCTTGAACGTTTGAGATCTCTTCTTTTTGGGGTTATAAGACTCCCCCAACTTCCTCAGCATCTCAGCTAATGTCTCCTCGATAGATGAACCAGGTTCATCTGCTGATTTTCGTAAGCTATCTAGACTAGCTGCTGCTTTCTCAGCAACACTTCCCCCTAAATTTGTGACACCTTCTTCAACAATCTCAGGAACAGGACCACAAATAGCCAAAGTGGTATTGTCCTCCCCAGAATCCCTTACAAAACTTCCTTCTCCCTCTTCCTCAAGAATTTTATCTTTCCCCAATTTTCTCCGCCTATCAGGCACTTCAACATCAACAACTGACCCAACTAACACAAACCTATTTCAGTAATAGCAGTTTCAGAATTAGCTTCAAGATTACCTTGCTCAGAACTGGATGATCCTGGTGCTTCGTCCTCATTAGCGGATTTGAAGGATTCACTTGAAGATTCAGACTTAGGAACCTCGCTAGCTTTAAGAATTTCCTCCAAGAATTTTGCACGAGAGCTAGAAGCAACAGATTTCCTGGCAAGAACTTTCACTCTTCGTGCCCTGGGGGCTGGAGTAGGGTTAGGTGTGGGTTCAAGAACTGGAGGGTTTTCAGGGGTTGAAGATCTGATTGGAGATTGTGAACTATATACTGATAAGGAATTAGACTCGGAGTCTTCACGTCCTTCATCGTAATCACGCATGAATGATGAAGAGGAAGAAGAGGCAGGAGGTGGTGAAGACATTGTTATGATCATTTTAGGGAGAGACGAATATTTTATCAGTTTTGATTTCAGAAGAATGAAGAACTTGATTCTACTTGTTATGTTATGAAGAGGGGAGGTAATGATGACCTTTTTATAAGATGTGGCTAGAAATAACCCAACGGGCAGAGTATTTAATTAAGAGGAAATCTAATCGACGTAGGAGTGTCATTGATTAGATAGTTAAGAATCCCCTAAATCTAGGCTAATTGAGTAGCGAGGGGACTTCTTGAAACTGGTTCATTTTGGGATAAGTACTGAGAATTTGAATTGAACCAAATAAGGATAGAGTCCTGCTCATGTGTGACTATTATTATTTCAATAAATATATGGAGATGAGCACGTACTTTGTTAGTCAGATGAACTAGCAGCGATGAACCAAGTTCATCGTGTTAAAGTCTTTAATTTGCCTCAATTTACAAAGATAGAAAAACATCATTAGTAACAAGGGAATCATATTAATACATGGCAAGAGAGTATGGCAGTGAAGTCATGATACTGAGCAATGATTAGTCTGTTTGATTATCTACGTTAGTGTTTCTAGCCCAAAAAAAATCATTTTTGTTTTTTCAATTAGGTGATCTTAATCATCCCTAATTCAAGACGGTTTCTCTCAAAATTCTCCCTACTCAGTGCTTTAGTAAAGATATCTGCAATTTGCTTGTCAGTAGCACAAAATTCAATTGAGATCATTCCATTTTCATAGTTATCCCTAAGGAAGTGGTGTCTAACATCTATGTGCTTAGTTCTCTTATGATGAATCGGGTTCTTGGTCAGACTAATTGCATTTGTGTTATCACAGAAAATAGGAATGCATCCCACATCTATACCAAAGTCCATGAGTTGTTGCTTAATCCACAGCAACTGAGCACAACAAGAGGTTGCAGCCATATATTCAGCCTCAGCAGTAGACAAAGCTACCGAATTTTGTTTCTTGGTGGCCCAAGACACAAGGCAGGAGGCCAAAAAGTGAGCCATGCCTGAAGTACTTTTCCTGTCAACCAGGAAACCTGCATAATCAGCATCAGCATATCCTACAAGGTCGAAATTACTACCTTTATGATACCAAAACCACAAATCAGTGGTGCCTTTCAGGTATCTCAAAATTCTCTTCACTGCAGTTAGGTGGGACTCCTTTGGATTTGCCTGAAACCTAGCACACAGTCCTACACTGAACACAATATCAGGTCTACTGGCAGTGAGATATAATAGAGACCCAATCATCCCTCTGTATAGCTTCTGATCAACTGATGAACCAGGTTCATCCACATCCAATTTTGTAGATGTGGCTATGGGGGTGTCTATTTCCTTTGAGTCTTCCATTTTAAATTTCTTGAGAAATTCTTTCACATACTTTTGTTGATGGATCATTGCTCCATTTGAGTTTTGCTTGATTTGCAAGCCTAAGAAGAAGTTTAGCTCACCCATCATACTCATCTCAAACTCACTCCCCATAAGCATAGCAAATTCCTTACTCAATTTTTCAGAAGTCGCCCCAAATATGATATCATCCACATATATTTGCACAACCAGGAGTTCTTTACCCTTTTCTTTTAAGAACAAGGTGCTGTCAATTTTGCCTCGTTTGTACCCATGTTCTAGCAGGAATTTTGATAGCCGATCATACCATGCTTTAGGTGCTTGTTTGAGACCATAGAAAGCCTTGTCAAGTTTGTATACGTGGTCAGGTGACTCCTTGCTTTCAAAACCTGGAGGCTGTTTGACAAATACATCTTCCTTCAGATAGCCATTGAGAAAAGCACTCTTAACATCCATCTGATGGAGAGTGAATTCCATGTGTGCAGCAAATGCTATAAGAAGTCTGATTGCCTCCAGTCTTGCCACAGGGTCAAAGGTCTCATCATAGTCAATTCCCTCTTCTTGAATGTATCCTTGAACAACCAGTCTAGCCTTATTTCTTGTAACAGTTCCATCTTCATCGAGCTTGTTCCTGAAGACCCACTTTGTGCCAATTACTGATATGTCTAGTGGTATGGGTACTAAGTGCCATACTTGACTTCTTTCAAATTGATTCATCTCCTCTTGCATGGCATTTACCCAGTTAGCATCCTGTAGGGCTTCACCAATGTTCTTTGGTTCAATCAAGGATAGAAAGGCATCAAACGCACACAGATTTTTCAAGGAGGATCTTGTTTTTATTCCAGATGTCAAATATGTTATGATGTTCTCAAGAGGGTGAAAACTCTGGTATCTGTGTGGTTTGAGCACCAATTGTTCACTTCTAGATAGTTCCATGGTGTCTTGTTGTTGTGGAACAGGATCAGGGCCAGGGTGCAGATGTTGAGTTCCCCCTGTCATGTTGCTTGGGGTAGTTGGACCTGGTCCATCACCTGTTCCATCTTCCATATTTGCTTCAATGTGTTCACTGCTTCTCACCAGTCCAAGCTCCTCGTCTTCTTGTTCCTTTCCAACCCCAATAATTTTAACTTTCTTTCCATTTCCAAAGGAGACATGTCCTCCTTTGAGGCTTTCAAATGAAAGGAACTGTTCCTTGTTCCCTGTCATATGCTTTGAGCAGCCACTATCCAAATACCAAATTTGGCTGCTTCCGCTCACTTGAACCTACAAAAAGAAATCAGGGGTTAGTTTTAAGAACCCAAACCAGTTTGGGTCCTTTTCTATGAGAGAATGGATGAATCAAGCTTTTTCTGGCCCAATTTGGCAGCCAGGTTTTCTTTTTAACAAAACTCTCATTTCTTCGACTGGCCTGCTCCTTTGCAGTACACTCAATTTTGTAGTGGCCAGTCTTACCACAATGGGTGCAGATTTGATTCTTAGGGAGAGTGAGATACTTGCTTTTGGGATCCCACTTGGGCAATTACCCAAATCCAAGCCCTCTCCGGTTTCTACTATGGTTTTCTTGAAGCCATGTCAAGGTATCAGAGGATTTATTCCATTTACAAGTTTGGTCTAATTCATGTTTGGCTTTGCCAAGTTCTTCTTTAAGTGTTCTTATATTTTCATCCTTGGTATACATATTATCTTTTAGTTTTCCCATATTTTCTTCTAACATGATTTGAGAATGATCAACAACCTTTTTACGGGATCCTAGCTTCAGTTTTAAGTTTTCAGATTTTAGTTCTAGAATCTTAGTTTCAAGTGGATGAACCTGGTTCAACAAGACAGTGTTTTTCTCTTCAGATTCACTTACTCTGATTTCCAGGTTCATGCATTTTGCTTTTAGCATTGCACATTCTTTAGAGAGTTGATCCTTCTCTTTGGTTGTTTCTTCAGAATCATCCATGAAATCAAGTAGCAACTCAGAGAGTTTTCTTTAGATAGAAACTTTATTTTGTTTTTAAGGTGAGAGATACTTACCTCTGGTTCTTCATGTGATTCCTCATCAGATTCTACAATTGCCATGTGCGCCTGATCTTCAGTTTCACCATCTTATGATTCTTCACCTGAACTTTCCCCCCAAGTAGCAACCATAGCTTTTGTTGTGGTTTTCTTGGGTTGGACCAGTTCCTTCTTCTTGTTCCTTCTTTCATATATCTCCTTTTTTCCATTCCAATTCCCACTAAGGGCAGTTCTTGATAAGGTGGTCAGTTTTTCCACACTTGTAGCATCCTTTGTTGGTTGGCCTTTTTGGAGGTTTTGCTTTGTTGTAATTTCCTCCTCTAGAGATGTCTTTCTTCCTCATGATAAAGTTTCTGAATTCTTTGGTAATCATTGCTATCTCATCTTCCTCAATATCTGCCCCCTTAGTGATCCTCAGTGCTAGACTCCTCTCCTTCTTTGGACCATCCATCTTCATTGTCTGCTTTCTGAGTTCATAGGCAGTAAGGTTTCCAATTAGCTCGTCCAATCTGAGGGTTGCCATATTTTTGGATTCCTGGATAGCAGTGATTTTTCTTTCCCAGGAAATTGGCAAGACCCTTGTTAGGATTTTCTACCCTGTCTTCTTCAAGAATTACTCTACCAAGATACTTAAGTTCATTTGTCAAGGTTGTGAACCTTGTGTACATCTCTTGGATTGTCTCACCTTCTTTCATAGTGAAGTTTTCATACTGAGAGTATAGTAGAGTACCTCTTGATCTTTTTACCTAAGGTGTTCCTTCATGGGCTACTTGCAAGGTATCCAAGATTTCTTTGGCAGTGGTGCAGCTTTGGATTCTGCTATACTCATCTGGACCTAGTCCACACACTAGACACTTTTTGGCCTTTGCATTCTTCTCCCATTTATTTAGATCCTCAGCAGTGCAGTCAGCTCTAGCCTTTGGTACATCTACACCTTCAACAGTCTTCTTCATTGTAGCTAGAGGACCATAAGTGACTATGTCCCAAAGTTCATAATCTTCTCCGATCAAGTGGTCCTTCATCCTGTTCTTCCATCATGAGTAATATTGGCCATTGAAGAGTGGTGGCCTTGCAGTTGATTGACCCTCCCAGTTTCTAGGTGGTGCACTCATTTTGATATTTTCCAAGGTGTTAGCCTTTTCAAGGATAACCTGCTCTGATACCAATTGATGTTTTATACTTCAATACCACACAAGAGGGGGGGTGATTTGTGTGGTGTCCAATCTTTTGAGTGTTGTCTTACTAGATGAACCTGGTTCTTCTTGGTGTTCTAACTTCTACTTTGCGGAATAATAAATGCAGTAAAGTAAAAACACAGAGATTTTTACGTGGAAAACACCTGGCTCAAAAGGTGAAAAAACCACGACCTACTCCTCAGTAGGATTTTCCAAAACTCTTCACTACAACTCTGAGCCAAACAGCATTTACAAAATAAACTCTTTTGTAAACCTAGGACTAACTCTAATCCCTTTGTAGCAACCTAGCCTCTATCTAATTGCGACAAGATTCAAGTTAACTCTAACTTGAACAGTGTGTACCTATTACAATTGTTTCTAATAAAGCTGAAAGATACAATATTAAATCACCTACTACAACCAACTAGACTCGAAAGATAAACAGATGGAACTGATTCTTCTAACTGGTCAGTAGCCTTTGTGTTGCACAAGGATTCTGCTTGCAAAATATCTCTGGGGATTTTGCTTTCAATTCTTGTTTCACTTTTGCCTTTGTGCGATCAATCCTTCAGTAGGAATACTTCAACATTATATAGCGCCAGTAGTTGAGATGTTATTGTTTAGTTCTAATGCAACTCTTCCTTAGTGGAAAAGTTTATGTTTATCTCAACTTCTTTCCTTTATTACTGTCCTTGCTGAACTCGAACTCTAACCTCTCATCAATTTGCAACCTTTTCACATTAGGAGAAAATCTTCTTGGTCTATGGATAATTCACAATCACATTTATCTCATGTACATAGACGGTTATTGTGCCACTGGGACTGTTCAAGTATGTTTACCCTGATGGACCTGGTTCAACTGAGTAGACATTTGTCAATCTTCAAAACCATGCAGTGACTTGAGTCAACAGGGATTCATTATTGTTCTTGCTGAATTGATCAGTAGGTTCTATTGGTTGATTATTACATGTTCTTTAGGTATTGATTAGTTAGGGTTTCCTGATGTTCCTAAGTTTTGTTGGCTTTAAGCTGGTATCCTTATGAAGCTATTAAAATAGGTTTAGTTTTGATTTTGTTTCTCTGATAAACACTAGATCTCTGTGAATTACTTAGCTCAAATGACAATTTTCCTTAATGGTTTACTGCCCTTTGTATTGTTCTTGGTAGTTTCTATAGTGTTTTATGTCTGATCCTGATAATCAATTAAGTCGCATTAGTCTTAAAATAGGTACTCATAAGTCTAATTATTGATCCTAATTTTGACTCTTAGGATTCTGATTTGGTTTGATTAATAGAAGGTTAGTGACTAATTAACTTAGGCTTATGCTGAAATTAAGACTCAATTAGGATGGCTAAGTCTAATTACTCAATTGAGTTAATCACATAATGACTTCATTTAGTTTAGCTAAGTTTAAGATCAAAATGATCAACTTAATCTTACTCTTAAGCTAATTTCAGCTTCTTCAACCTAGTAAATAACTTAAGCTAATTAGTACTGATCATTAATTAGAATAAAGCTAATCAACTTAGGAAATAACCTAATCCTTAAATACTAAAGAGCTAATTCTAAGGGTACTAAGGGGGTAGTTTAGGAACTTCAATTGAAGAACCTTGGGTGTAACAACCCAAGAAACTTCTAGAATTAGGAAAATATCAAAAAACAAAATCATAAATCATAAAATCGGATTTTTAAGGGCAAAACAGTAATTTTTAAAAGGGGATAAGGGCTGAAAATATAGGAACATTCTAGAAGGGAGGTACAGTTGTCCTATAGGATAAGGATGGACAGTTGTACCTGTACTATTTTAGCTTAATAAGATAAGGTATATTTCCTAAAGATGCTACCCTAAAACTCTCTATAAATAGACTAGGGTATTCTGAAAATAGGATACACTTTTTGACATCTGAAAAGAGACTCTTGACACTTGAAAAACAGACCTACACACCCTCTACACTACTTACACACCTGAAAAATACTCTTTTAGATCTGAATACACCCCTTTGAAAGACAGATTTTGAAAGAGAATTTTGCAGAAATTTCACACACACATACTGAAATACTATTCTGAAAATACACTACTATTACTCTGAAAAACAGAAACAAAAAACAAATACTGGAGTCATGATGCAAAAAAAATCTAAAAAATTGGTCTTCATGTGGCTGTGGTTTTCTTTCCGGAAGAGCTGGTTTTATTGTTGATTTTTACTCAAATTGTTGCTATTCAAGCTGTCATTTTCTGGGGTTTTCTTACTGCTGGTTTTGCTGCTTGTGGCTGCTGTGTTAAAGCTTCAAATAGCTTTGGTTTTTTCTGGATCTTTCTTTGGTATAACTCTCTCTTGCTATTTTACATTTTAAGGTATGTAACCATGTTTTACATTAAATGAAATCTCTTTTTTTCTGAATCTGTTTCATGTTCATGTGTTTTAGCTATAAATTTTAGATTATGTGTGTTAGTTCATGCCTATGTTTGTTTGATTTCTAGATAGTATGAACCTCTTGTTTGGTTTTGATTTGTTTAAAATTTTGGTGAACTGTAGAATCACTCACATCAGTAACATATGTAAAACAATATTAAGGGTATAAATATGACCATAGTTGGTCATATTTATCCCAAAAATGTACATGGTTGCAGGTGGCTCCTTTGTTGATTGAAGCTGAGACAAAGATCTTAGTAGTTATTAAGGATTGATTAGTCTAAGATATTGAAAATTACTGGACTAAATGTAATTTAGATGTAAGATTGTTGTATTCGGTATCCCTGTGTAAAAAATCATATCTTTTCCCCTTTTAAATTTTAGACTTTAGCTATTGTAATAAGTTGGACTGGACTTTATAAAATTTGCATTCAGACTTATTTCCTAAAATCTGGAATTTCAAAAACTGTAAAGTTATGGTAAAATTGGACCGTTGCCAGGTATTTCGTTAATCTATATATAGAAAAATGGGTCAGACTGTTAGAATGGCGCATTAAGGCCTGAACCAGCCTGAACCTCAGGCTATTGGGCCTAAGGGGTATAAAGCCCAAATTCTGAGTATCGTATTTTTTGTACAATCTGAGTTAATCCAAAACCTGGTCAGCCTATTTCGATTACTTTCAAGTTTTACGTGATTTTTGACACTAAAACTAGGAGGTGCGAAATTCCAGTTTCTTTTACTGTGAGAAAACTCGTTTTCTTAATATTCCTGTAATGTACCTTAAGATTGTTGGATTTCAAGTCTAAAAAACCTGCTATCATTAATATAAAATATTTTAGTTCTAAAATTAATATAATCCTGAATTAATTAAAAAATTCATTAATATTAGTAGTGCAAAAAGTCATTAATCTTCCCTTTGACCTTTTGTATGTATGAATCGTAAAAATAAACAGCATATTTTCCCCTCCCTTTTAAATGATGAAACGCCCCTGGTCCAATATGTGAATTGGGCCAGAATTATGATATACACTGCTTGGCCCAAATAGCAGGAGTAGTTCTTAAAATTCGGACCTGTATTGTCTCGTTTTTAGCACAGCCTAATAAAAATACAAGGAACAAAAATGTTTAAATTGGCTAAGTTTTTATACATTCAGAATTTCAATTTAGAAATGTGTACAATTAAAATTGTGCTTTCATCTTGAATAATTCTATGTTGTTGTGCCTTTAATTCCTTCATTTAACATGCTTAGTTGAATTGTATAACTTCTCCTTTTCACAAATAGCCTAAAAAAGGATTGGCCTAAGTGTTAATTGCTAAATTGGGCCAGATTTGGCCGTGGCCCAAAAACTTATCCTTAGACTAGCCAATTTAGTCTTAGATGATTCGAGTACATGCATACCCTATAGGCCAAAAATATCTCTTTTAGACTAAAACTGCAAAACTTAGAGAATAATTGAATAATGATTATTGCTTCAAATAAGCATTTAAACCATCATGACCATAGTCATGATTACGTAATCTACACTCGGGTTTGCAACTCATGCTCCCGACCACAACTTCGAACAATAATAAAAATCACATGTTGTAAATCGTGGGTGCATTTCATGTGGCGCGTTTACAATGTGTCCAAAAACGACAAGTGCACGCCATAGTGACTTATTTCAAGACAATCCATAAATATTAAAAGCGGCTAAAAGTAAAAAGGTTAAAATGCACAATAGGTTCAAAATATGCAAATAAATAGGCCAAATATCAATAGCTAAGCGACCGTGCTAGAACCACAGAATCCGGGAGTGCCTAACACCTTCTCCCAGGTTAACAGAATTTCTTTCCCCAATTTCTCGTTCGCAGACAATTTTAAACAGAGTCAAAAATCTCCTCGGTTTGAAATTTCAATAAATGGTGTCACGGAACACCGTAAAAAATCGGGTGGCGACTCTAAAACTAAAAAATCCATAAATAAATCTCAAATTTGAATAGTGTCACTTTAATTGGAAAAACTCCATAAGTCGTCCTTACCAGAGGGGAAAATGAGGTGTGACACTCACGAAATTAGTTCATTTCCTATCGGTCGGATCTACATATATAGCAGAAGATTATGCAAAGTTATATATATTAAAGAGATAGTGTGACCGCATGGAGTGCCAACATCTATTATATCTGACCGTGGGGCCCAGTTTACACCATATTTTTTGAGGTCATTTCAGAAAGGGCTAGGGACTCAGGTGAATCTCACCACATCTTTTCATCCACAAACTGATGGACAAGCCGAGCGCATAATTCATACACTCGAGGATATGTTACGAGCATGTGTACTGGATTTTAAAAGAAGTTGGGACGAACATCTACCTCTTATCGAGTTTGCATATAATAACAGTTACCACTCCAGTATCCAGATGACTCTATACGAGGCTTTGTATGGGCGTAAGTGCAGATCTCCTATAGGGTGGTTTAAAGTTGGAGAATCTAGATTACATGGGCTACACCTGGTTCAGCAGACCATAGAAAAAGTAAAGCTTATCCAGGAGCGACTGTTGCCAGCTGAGAGTCATCACAAGTCATATTCTGACGTGCGACGACGAGACTTAGAGTTCGGGGTTAATGATTGGGTATTCTTAAAGGTGTCACCTATTAAAGGTGTGATGAGGTTTGGCAAAAACAGTAAACTTAGCCCACGATATATTGGACAATATAGGATCATTCGGAGAGTGGGCCAAGTAGCTTATGAGTTAGAATTGCCCTTGGAATTGGAGTATGTCCATCCGGTATTTCACGTATCTATGTTACGAAAGTGCATTGGCGATCCTACCCGAGTGGTTCCCACAGATGATGTACAAATTACAGAGGACTTGTCATACGACGTTTGGTTTCCATCCTAGACCGACAAGTCTGCAAGCTACAAAATAAGGAGATAGAATCTGTGAAGGTTTTATGGGGAAGCAAGAAGGTGAAAGAGATAACGTGGAAATCAGAGGAAGAAATAAAGTCTAAATACCCCCACCTATTTAAAATTGAGGATATGGCTCGAGGTGGGATACCTCAGCACGGCTCTATTCAGGCCAATAGGTCATCAGGTAAGCTCTCCTATCTTTGACTCTCAGAATTTTTAATGGACAATTGTGTGAGGACAATTTGTTCTTATTTATAGACAATGGTCATGTGTTCCATGTATAGTATATTTTCTAGTTGCGTAAGGTTGGTTTTATTCTAGTGTACGGAAGAGACTTCGGCAAAGATTTTCCCAAAGTATCTAACAGTAGACATTCGAGGATGAATGTTTCTAAGAGGGAAGGATGTTGCATCTCGCATTTTTCGTACGTTAAAGTTTCGTCTTCAGTAATTGACATAAACTTGGGGATGAGATTACCTTGATGTTAGCATACTATTTATACCAAGCAATAAGTAAGTGCCATGAAGGAAATGGTACACGAATTAAAGCAAATGAGTTTCGTTGAAGGTTGTCGAATTGGGATAAATTACGGGTCGAGCGATAATACCCGATACCTATGGACTAGTACCATGCAAGGTAACATATTACCACGACAGTATGATGTATAAAGTATATTAAAATAAGTAGAATTTTAAGTAATTTAAGACAATTCTTAATTTTACGGATAATTGATTAATTACCGGGTAACGAGACATTACCTAATTACCTAATAAGTGGATAAAAATTTAATATCCCACCTCCATCCCCACGTGGAAGCTAGCCACACTATAAGGAAATGACTAAGAGTCATTCCTTGTTTAGGTGTCATAAGCTTACCTATTCTTTTCATTTCTAAGACTTTGTATATCAAAGTCTTTCAATTAAAAAGTGAAAGGAACGTTATCCATCCTTATAATTCCTTCAACCTTTCATTTTCAAAATCACTTAAGATCAAATTTATACCTTAGCAACGTGACTTCTACAATTTCAACAATTCCAGCGAGAATTTTTAGAAGTTTTAGCAACGGAAAAATTTTGCAGTTCTAAAGAAGTACGGTGCAACTTTTTCCAAGAACATCATACGGATTTTTCCTACTCCATGTATGTTAAGGCTAAGATCTTCCTTCATTTTGCATGATCTCGTAATTACACAAGTTTGATAACGAGGCATAAAGAAAAATTCATATCCCGTAATTTACGTATATTTTCCTAGTTTTGTAAGTTACAATATTCTCTGTATCGAGGAATTCATATTCAATTGAGTATTTCCTTTTTCCAGTAAAGAGAGAAGAGAGTCTATATATATAGTATTACAGTATTTTCATTACCATCGAGCTATAATCGATGGGCAGGCCCCTATTGGGAAACCTCTGATCAGATGGTAAGTTATATACCGAGCCTACTGTGGCCGAGCGCCTATGAGAGAGCCTACTACGGCAGAGCAATTATATATATACCGATCCTAATAGGGTCGGACAACTATTTACTTACTATATTGAGAGAGTTGAGTTAGTATCAGCAGTTAAGCATATCTTCAAATTATCTTTGACTTCCAGCTACTTGCAGTTATTTTATTATCAGTTCAGTTTCAGCTTTCAATACATTGCCTTACATACTCGGTACATTATTTTGTTCTGACGTCCCTTTCTGGGGGCGCTTCATTTCGTACGTGCAGGTTCAGACAGACAGACGGGTATACCTCTTCAGTAGGTGTTTGCCCGAGTTCAGCTTTATCGATAAGCTCCCCATCCTTCAGAGTTGCTGGGTCTAGAAGTTTTGTGTACATATTGTGTATATATGTAGATAGGTTATGGGTAGGTCAGGACCCTGTTCCGATCACAGTACATCTATCAGTAGAGGCTTGTAGACATATCCTATCGGTTAGCGCAGTATGTTGGGCTTGTAGGCCCTGTACATATATTTTGTTGGCTTGTCAGTTGTAGTAATTATGACGGCCTTGTCGGCCCAGCTGTATGTTGACATTTAGTCAACGTTAGTCTCTATGCAGTTTTATATTTTGCATTGCACATTATCTTGTAATGCAGCCGCCAGAGTATACATATCAGAGTCTCTTAGTCGCAAGTTGGTACGCAAGGATAGATAAGGCACCAAGTGATGGTCTCGCCCCCAGGATCGAGGCGTGACACTTGGCAACCCCGACATAGTCAACGCCATGGTCTTAGAGTGACAATCAAGAATAGTATGGTACAAAGATAGCCAATTTGCACGCAAAATTACCTCAAAGTAGATCATATGAAGCAACAGAAGATCATCCTAGTCTCATAACCCTTAATGGTAACCACCCAAGACCGATATACGCGATCCACCACAATAGAATCACCAATAGGTGTAGATACATGAACATGAATATCAAGAGAACCACGAGTCATATCCATATAAGGAGAAAAATATGATTGACGCATATGAATAGGTAGACCCTAGATCAAACAACATAGAAGTATCTCTATTACAGACTAAAACCATACCTGTAATCACTGCATCTGGGGCTACTTCCTCAAATCTACCTTATAAACAATAGCAACGAGTCTAACCACCATTGGTCTGACCACCACCAACCTAGCCACATCCTCTAGGACAACCTCTAGATACATGTACACCCCTTCTAGCTGACTAGGAAGGGATGGAGCAACTAGTACGAAAATCAAAATATGTGGAGTTGCGCCCCTAACAAGCCCAAGGTAATGCCTCTTCATGTCTCCAAGCTCTCCACAATCATAACAACCACTAGTTGACTATGCCTGGTAAACTTGAACTTGCCTCTAATGGCATGAATACCTACTAGAAGAACCCTAAATTAGATCATGGTACGACTTCACTAGGAAAGCACTGAGTGATATAATTGGAATATTGAAGGATGATCCTTCCACCATTCCACGATCTACATGTTGTGTAAAATGAGCAATCCTACCATGATGTCCTCTACCAAACTGACACCCGTCCTCCAGATCTTGTACCACTGAAGCTACAAAAATGATGAGGCATGTTTCTCTCACTATAGCCTCTCGTCCATGGATACAAATACGCTCGTTCCTCCCAACTATCTCCACGACCTGGTGGAAAGTAGTCCTAATCTATGACTCTCGAGCCATAGAAATCTTGATGTTATAATTCAAACCCTCAATAAATTGCCTCACCGTCTATGCCTCGATGGGGATCAAGATAGTAGCATGACGAGACAACTCTGTTAATATTTCCTCATAATTAGTCATAGTCATACGATCCTGCTAAAGATTCTCAAATTGGCCTTTTAGCTCATTTGTCATAGTGTGTGGGATGTACCTCTCAAGAAACAAATGTGAGAACTAAGACCAAGTAAGAGGAGATGAATCTGCTGGCCTGCCCAGCTCATAAGTCTTCCACATCTCCTAGTGGCCCCTCTAAATTAAAATGTAGTGAAGTCCACCCTTAGAATCTACCAATCCCAAGTTGTGAAGCATCCGATGACATCTGTCTAGAAATCATGGGCATCTGCTAAAGCACCACCCTCAAATTGTGGAGGATATGGCCTCTGGAAGCTCTCCATCCTCTTGTGCTCATTAGAAGACATAGTAGGCATAACCATAGGGCTAGATGTTATAATAGGATGCTCTGGAGCACGAGTAGTAGAGGTAACAACTCCTTTTCCAACTTGAGATGTGACTGGGACCACTAGAACTACTCTTGCCTGAGTCACAACATTGATAAAGCTGATCATCTTTGCCATGGTCTCCTAAAATACATGTGCAGCAACAAAACGCTTTGGATGCTGAGCTGGCACAGGATCCTCAACAAAATCATCAATAAACTAATCCTTTACCTGATCCGTAGGTGGATCCACTGATACTGTCCTAGTATGCTCCTGGGCTTTGGCAGGTACTCTGCACCAGGCTGCCATTGTGCGTCTCTGGTGGAAGCCTTGGCTCTACCTAGGACTTTGCTCCTCAATACTACGACCGGTGGTACTGCCTCTATGTAATTTTTTGATGCTGAAGCGCACATTCTCACCATATATAAGAGAGTAAAAGAGAGGATCAGATTCAGACAATAATTAACGCACGACACAGAATCAAGAAAATGAAAGCTTTCTAAAGCTCTATAGCCTCTCGCAGATAGATACTGACATCTATGTATCAATCCACAAGACTCTACTAGGTCTGCTCGTGACATTTGAGACTCTAAGAACCAAGAGCTCTGATACCAACTTATCATGATCGAAATCCCACCAAAGGCCGCGATGGTGCCTAACTCACTCGCTAAGCAAGCTAACACTCAACAACAACAGTAGAATTCAATTATTAATCTATTAACTAATTCATAATATGAATAACAAGGCGAAATAAGCCATAACTTAATATCAAGAGTACATGAATCCTAGACAGGTTCTGAACACACCACAAATGTCTCACAAACTCTTCCAAATCCTGGTGTCGCATCATCACATGAGCATCTAACAAGATTATATACTCTCAAGTGAATATTACATCTATCCAAAAATGAAATTCATACACAGACGTAAATGAGTAGGGAAGGGGAACTCCATGTGCTGTAGATTGGATCGAGTAAGGCAACTCACCACAAAATCTCCAAATAAACACTCCTACTCAACTCAAAGAGTACCTCTAACACCAGCCTCAGAACCTGCACAAAAATATGTAAAACTATAGTATGAGTACAAAATTACGGTACCCCGTAAGTATCAAGTCTAGCCTCGAAAAAGTAGTAGCAATGGGTCAACATTGACACTTACTAACTGCTCAATAAGCATATGAAACATAATTAGAGCATAGAGTAATACATGATAGCATAAATCAAGTCCACCCGTAGGAATACAATAAATCTGAAATTTAGCATGCTTTTTAGACAAGATATAGGACACAACATGAGTTATCTCAATTTTGTCATAAACATATTGTGAACCTGTCAATATCAATACATATACAAGAGCCACTACATGAGTCCAGATTACCAATGCATGCTCATAATCCAATACCAAACCTTATTGTACAATCGATATATCTGACATTGGCCAAGAATCAAAAACCAGCATCAATCTAGATGCCTGCACTCTTAGGGCTCAAGGTAGCATGGGTTATCACCTAACTTCGGAAGGACCGATCCATACTCAAGAGTCGTTACAGCGTACGACCTGATCTACTAATAATACTATTGCAGTGTGCAACCCGATTCACTCATGATATCATTTTCGCGTGCAATCCGATTCACTCATATTACAGTTGCAATGTGCAATCCGTTCCAACCACAACATT
>ML300355.1:675-12487 GCA_005239495.1 Nicotiana undulata
TGGCTATGGAGGGAATCTAGCTTGGGAATCGCCTATGAGGTCTTGGAGAAGAAGAAGTTGGTGAATTATGAAAAATCCCGTGTAAGTATTCTGTTTTTGAGTTAAAGAATTAACTGGGCGATTTTGTTCATCGGGATCACAGGAAAGGGGCTGCAATCACGGAGCATTGGGTCCTAACTCACTGCGATCGCAGAAGAGAAGTTGCGATCGCGGAATAGAGCCTAGCTGACCCTATGCGACCGCAGGAAGAGGTTTGCGATCGAGGAACACTGGGGCATCACACTATGCGATCACGGGTCGAAGGGATACGATCGCTGAAGAGACCTGGACAGACCTCTACGATCGCGGATCAAAGGCTGCGATCGCAGAGAAGAAAACACCATACATCAGCAGTTGAGAAAAAACCAGAAGTTTCCAAGCCTATTTCACCTCGTTAGCTACCCAAAACTCACCTGAGCCCTCAGGTCTCAAAACAAAAAACACACACGCCTCCCAAAACATCCTACGGACTTATTCAAGAATTTAAATCAATAAAATATCATCAAAATCATCGAATCAAACCTCAAAACTCTTAGAATTTTCTTAAAACTTCATAAAGCTTAATTTTTCCGATTTTGATCCGAAACACGTCATCTCAAGTCCGTTTTACACTCAATTTCACAGATAAGTCACATAACATATATTAAACCTGTTACGGGCTCCGGAACCATAATACGGGCCCGGTAACACGGTTTTCACATAATAATTCATTTTCAAAATCCTTTATTATTTTTAGAAAATAATTTTCTTTAAAAATTCATTTCTCGGGGTTGGGGCCTCGGAATTCGATTCCGGGCATACGCCCAAGTCCCATATTTTCCTACGGACCCTCCAGGACTGTCACATCATGGGTCCGGGTCCATTTAGCAAAAATGTTGACTAAAGTCAAACTTTCTTCACTCAATTATCATAAAAATGCATTTTCATCAAGTTTTCACATAAAAGCTTCCCGGGAACACGTCCAGGCTGCGAACGCATATCGAGGTGAGATTAACGGAGGCTTTCGGGGCCTCAGAACACAGATTTAGCTAAAATTACTTAGGATAACCTTTTGGGTCATCACATTTGGCCTACGCGTTTGCGTAGTTCAGGCTGTGTTCGCGTATGGTGAAGAAGGTTCTTCATCGCGTTCGCGATGGTGTGGACGCGAATACGAATCTGTTTCTAGGTTGTGATATTTTAGCCTTCGTGATTGCGACGTGATGTGTATGCCTAGGAAAATCATTTAAGAACTCTATTTCTAGTGATTCGGTTGTTTTATCACATTTTTCAAATAAAGATCTCGGATGTGGACGATTTTGGAGGGGATTGTACGATTTGGATAGAGGTAAGTATTTTTCACTTTAATTTGTTCATTATTCATGATTCCAACCTTGAATTTAGCATTTGATTGATGAATATAAGGGAAGAAATTGGGATTTTTGTAAAAACTTTTCTAAAGTAAGAATTTATGATTTAAGGGTAGATTTGATGTCGGATTGGGATGAAACACATATATTTGGACTCGTATCAGAATGGCTGTACCGAATTTTTGAGTTTAATCGTGTTTCGGGGTGCGAGCTCGGGGTTGACTTTGCATAATTGATTCAAGATCTTAGCTTGATTATTTTGAATTGTTTCCTATGGCTTTTATTGATGATATTAAGTTATTTTACTAGATTCTAGTCGTCTGGAGGTTGATTCGCGTGGGAAAGGCTTCTTGAAGTGTTGATTTAGCTTGCTTGAGTCAGGTATCTTACCTAAACATGATTGCGACACTAGTTGCCTGAGTTATTTTTGATAGTTACATGCTATGGGTGGCACACATGTGTGGGGTTGAGCCCATGTACGTGCACCGGGGTATTATTCATGCTCGGGGTAGTGTTTCGGTTATGATATGCCTTAGATTGGTTGCTGAGATTAATGATGTTATGTTTCTTATATTTGTACCCCTATTGTGAGCAATTTGAACCATGTTTGAGGTCACATACATGCTAATCTCCTTATTGAACTTGATAATTGCTTTTCGTGATGCAATTGCCTAATTTGAGCTATGATAGCACATTTCGCACATGCATACACCTTAGCATGTCATTTATAGCAATCCAGGAGTATGAAATTTGATATTTATTTCATGTACATGTATTCTTGTGTATCAGCTTTCTGTGTGATATGAATTGGATTGGTAGCACATGATCACGCTGTGTGGATTATAATTACGAGCACGTGACCACGGTGTGTGGATTGTGATTATGAGCACGTGACCACGTCATGAGGATTGTGATTATGAGCATGTGACCACGCCGAGCGAATAATGATTATTAGCACGTGATTACGCCATGCGGTTTATATTTATGGCACATGATTACGCCGTGCAGCGTGTGGAAATGGATTCATCCCCCTAGGTTTATCTTATCATGTTTCTCTCCTAATGGCGTACACATGATATGAAGAAATGTGACGACCCAAAATCCTCCACATGAGTCATGCATGGTCATACGATGATATGACCGGATTGAGCACATCCATAGTAGCTCACAAGTTACCTACAAATCCAATGTGTCCACTAGTGAAGCAGAAACGCAAAAAGTTCAAGCCAGACATGAACCTGAAAATCAAGGAGGAAGTCACCAAGCAGATCAAAGCCAAGGTTCTCAGAGTAGTTGAGGACCCAACCTGGTTAGCCAACATTGTACCGGTCCCAAAGAAAGATAGAAAAGTCAGGGTGTGTGTCGACTATGGGATTTAAACAGAGCAAGTCCCAAGGATGATTTCCCACTATCAAATATACACATCCTGATCGATAACTACGCTAAGCATGAACTCCAGTCCTTTGTTGATTGCTTCGCGGGTTATCATCAGATCTGGATGGACGAAGAAGACGCAGAGAAAACAACTTTCAACACACCGTGGGGGTGTATTTCTACAAAATGATACCGTTCAGTTTGAAGAATGCTGGGGCTACCTACATAAGGGCCATGAATACTATCTTCCATGATATGATACACAAGGAAATAGAGGTGTATGTTGACGACGTCATCATCAAATCCAAGAAAGCCACAGATCACATAGTAGATTTGAGGAAATTCTTTGTTGTGGAAGTACAATCTAAAGCTAAATCGCACAAAGTGTGCATTCAAGGTTCCTGGCAGAAAACTATTGGGACTCATCATCAGTCGCCGAGGAATAGAGTTTTACCCGTCAAAGGTTAAAACCATTCAGGAACTATCACCACCAAAGAACAAGAAGGATGTGATGAGTTTCTTGGGATGCCTCAATTACATCAGCCGCTTCATAGCACAGTCCACAGTGATATGTGAACAAATCTTCAAAATGTTGAAGAAGGATGCCACAACCAGTTGGACTGAGGATTGTCAATAGGCTTTTGACAAAATCAAGGAATATCTTTCCACACCACCAGTCTTAGTCCTGCTAGAGCCTGGTAGACCACTACTACTCTACCTTGCAGTGTTAGATGGAGCTTTCGGTTGTATTTTGGGACAGCATAACGAGACAGGAAGAAAGGAGCAGGCCATATATTACTTGAGTAAGAAGTTCACTCCTTATGAGGCATGATACTCTCTGCTGGAACGCACTTGCTGCGCTCTAACCTGGACAACTCAAAAATTGAGGCATTATTTATGTGCTTATACCACATACCTCATATTGAGGATGGATCCCTTGAAGTACATCTTTCAGAAACCTATGCCTACCGGGAAGGTAGCCAAAGGGAAAATATTGTTGAGTGAGTTCGACATCATCTATGTAACTCAGAAGGCAGTCAAAGGACAAGCCTTGACAGATCATCTTGCTAAGAATCCTGTAGGAGGAGAATACGAACCCCTAAAAACGTATTTTCCTGATGAAGAGGTATCATTCGTAGGAGAGGACATTGTTGAAGCATATGACAGTAGGAGAATGTTTTTCGACGGAGCAACAAATTTCAAAGGAGTCGGCATCAGAGTCGTCTTGGTATCAGAAACTGGTCAGCATTATCTGGTAAACTCAGGTTCCCATGCACCAACAATATGGCTGAATATGAAGCCTGCATACTAGGGATCAATTTGGCCGTTGACATGAATATTTAGGAACTATTAGTGATTAGTGATTCAGACCTGCCGGTACATCAGGTGCAAGGAGAGTGGGCTACCAACAATACCAAAATACTATTGTATCTACATCATGTACAACAGATAAAGAAGAGGTTCACAAAGATAGAATTTCGGCATATCCCCAGAATTCAGAATGAATTTGCAGATGCATTGGCCACCTTGTCTTCAATGACACAACATCCAGACAAGAATTTCATCGGTCCCATTACGGTGAAAATCCATAATCAGCCAGCATATTATGATCATGTTGAGGAAGAAACAGATGGAAATCCATGGTTCAGCGACATTAAGGAATATTTGGCAAAAAGAGAATACCCTGAGCATGCAAACCATACTCAGTGCACACTTTAGAGGCTGTCAAGTCATTTCTTCCAAAGAGGAGGAATAATGTATATAAGAACTTCGGATCTAGGTCAGTTAAGGTATTTTGACGCCAAAGAGGCTTCCACATTGCTCGAGGAGATACAGGCCGGAACCTGCGACCCACATATGAACGACTTTGTCTTGGTCAAGAATATACTCAGGGCTGGATACTTTTGGATGACTATGGAAACATACTGCGTCGGGTATGTCCAGAAATGCCACTAATGCTCGATAAGGCAGACATGATAGGGGTACCGCCAAATGAACTTAATGCAACAAGGGCACCTTGGCCTTTTGCTGCCTGGGGAATGGATGTCATTGGTCCAATCGAACCCACTGCTTCGAATGGGCACATGTTCATTTTAGTGGCCATCGATTACTTCACTAAATGGGTTGAAGTTGCATCCTATAAAGTTGTGACAAAGAGGGTCGTCGCAAATTTTGTCAGAGATAGGATTGTTTGCTAATTTGGTATTACAGAGTCCATCATCATTGACAATGCCGCAAATCTCAACAGTGATCTGAATAAATCCATGTGTGAAACTTTCAAAATCAAACACAAGAATTCCACAACATACATGCCTCAAATGAACAGAACCATAAAGGTTGCCAACAAGAACATCAAAAATATACTAAGGAAAATGGTGGAGAATCACAAGAAATGGCACGAGAAATTACCATTTGCCTTACTAGGATACCGTACCACAGTCCGTACATAAACCGGGGCAACTCCCTATTTGTTGGTTTATGGTACCGAAGCCTTCATTTCCGCCGAGTAGAAATTCCTTCTCTGAGGATCATACAAGAAGCAGAACTCGGTGATGTTGAGTGGATACAAGAGCTCTGGAGCCTCAAGACACCATCCTCGCCTAAAGTAACCTCTTTGGCCCTGCCGTGGACCACTGCATCCCGAAGCTCTGCAAGGCATGGATCATCAAACTATCAAGCCTTAATCGCCCCCAACAATGAAGACTGAGAAAATACATGAGCCAAAACTCGACGAGGCTCTGAAAGGTCCAATCTCACAAGGCGATTGGCCAAGGACTGAATGTCCAAGGCTAAAGGTCTCTCCTCAGGTGCAACGTAGGCCAAGCTACCCATACTCGCTGCCCTCCTGCTCAAAGCATCTACTACTACATTCTCCTTGCCCAGGTGATATAAAATAGTGAGATCATAATCTTTTAACAACTCAAGCCATCTCCGCTGCCTCAAGTAAAGGTCCCTCTTCTTAAGCAAGTACTGCAGGTTGCGGTGATCAGTATAGACCTCACAAGATACACCATATAGATAATGCCGCCATATCTTCAAAGCATGAACAATCGCCGCCAACTCCAAATCGTGCACAGGGTAATTCTTTTCATGAACCTTCCCCTGTCGCGTAGCATAAGCAATAACCCTGCCATCCCGCATCAGCACACACCCTACCCGATGCGCGAAGCGTCGCAATACATAGTATATATCCCAGAATCGGAAGGCAATGACAGAACTGGTGCTGAGGTCAAAGCTGACTTGAGCTTCTGAAAACTCGCCTCACACTCGTCGGACCACCGAAATGGGGCATTCTTCTGAGTCAATCTGGTCAGTGGGGCTGCAATAGAGGAGAACCCCTCCACGAGTTGGCGATAATAGCCCGCTAGGCCCTAGAAACTCCTAATCTCTGTAGCTGAAGTAGGACGTGGCCAACTCTGAACCGCCTCAATCTTCTGAGGATCAACCTTGATACCTTCTCCGGATACCACATGCCCCAAAAATACCACGGAATCTTACCAGAACTCGCACTTGGAGAACTTAGCATACAACTTCTGTTCCCGCAAGGTGTGGAGCATAACTCTCAAGTGCTGCTCATGCTCACCCAGGCTCCGCGAATAAATCAAGATGTCATCAATGAAGACGATGAAGAAGGAATCAATATACGACTTGAATACCCTATTCATCAAGTCCATGAATGCTGGTGGGGCATTAGTTAAACCAAAGGAAATCACCAGGAACTCATAATGGCCATATCTGGTACGAAATGCAGTCTTCGGAACATCTGAAGCCCGAATCCTCAGCTGATGATAACCCGATCTCAAGTCAACCTTAGAAAACACACGAGCACCCTGTAACTGATCAAACAAATCATCGATGCGCGGCAGAGGATACTTATTCTTGATGGTCACTTTATTTAGCTGGCGATAGTCTATGCACATCCGCATAGACCCATTCTTCTTCTTCACAAACAAGACTGGGCACCCCACGGCGACATAGTCGGCCTGATGAACCCCTTGGCCAATAACTCCTCAAGCTGCTCCTTCAACTCCTTTAGCTCCTTAGGAGCCATACGATAAGGGGGAATGGAAATAGGCTGAATATCTGGAGCCAAATCAATACAGAAGTCAATATCTTGATCTGGAGGCATGCCTAGAAGATCCGAAGGAAACACATCCGGAAACTCTCGAACAACAGTCACTGAATCAATGGTAGGAGACTCGGCGGTGGTGTCCCGCACATAAGCAAGGTAAGCCAAACAACCCTTCTCGACCATATGCCGAGCCTTTATGAAGGAAATAACCCGGCTGGAGGCACTAACTGAAGAACCTTTCCATTCTAGTCTAGGCGACTCAGGCATGGCTAAAGTGACTGTCTTGGCATGGCAATCTAACACAACATGATAAGGAGATAGCCAATCCATGCCTATGATACCCTCAAAATCAATCATATCCAGCAATAAAAGATCTGCTCTGGTATCGAAATCGCAGAAAGTGACCACACAAGACCGGTAGACTCGGTCTACCACCACAAAATCACCCACAGNAATATGGCGGAGGCTCCTGAAGACTGAACTCCCCCAAAGTGAACAGGAACTAATTAACCTCCTCATGACTGGCCTCCCCCTCTAGGAAGACCCCTGCCGATCTGTCCTCCACCTCGAGGCGGCCGGACTGCTGGTGCTGAACTCCTAGGCTGATAACTCTGCTGCACTGCCTTGCCCCGATACCTGGGATAATACCTCCACGTATGACCTGGCTCCCCACACTTGAAACAAATCGTGGTGCTACAGCCCGCTGCCCGAAAGAGGAAGAACTATGGATAGCCGGAGGACGGTGTGAACCCCCTGGTAAGGCACTAAAATAGAAACTAGAGGATCTCTGATGGCTGGAATAACTGCTGGGTGCACCCTGGGTGGTTGGGGGACGATAGGAACGCTCTGACATAGCGTCGAACTGAGGCCTCGCTGAAATACCCCTAGGAGGTAGTGGAGGTGCTGAATATGAAGGCCTACTGAACTGGCCGCCTTCGAACTGACCTATACCCCTAGCTGGAGCACCCCTGTAGTCACCTGCGAACCTGGCCTTCTTGTCTTGCTGACCCTGCTAACCTGGATGACCCTACTCCCTGCTCCTCATACGGTAACCCTCAATCCGTCGAGCTATCTCGACTACAAGCTGGTATGGGGTACCCATCTCTACCTCTCTGAACATAGAGGCCCTAATACCTAGATGCAAGCCTGCCACAAACTGCCGCACCCTTTCGGCATCAGTAGGCAATATCATAAGGGCATGGCGAGACATTTCGGAGAATCTAGCCTCATAATCAGTCACTGACATATGCCCCTGCTCTAGTCGCTCAAACTGACCCCGTAGCTCCTCCATCTCAGAAGGTGGAATGTATCTATCTAGAAATAGATGAACGAACTGGTCCCAAGTGACAGAAGGGGAATCTGCTGGTCTGCTAAGAATATATGACTGCCACCACCTGCGAGCTCTGCCCTCTAACTGAAATGTGGTGAAATCCACTCCATGGGACTCCAAACTCCTCATGTTGTGTAGTCTGTCCCTACACTTATCAATAAAATCCTGAGCATCCTCTCCCCGCTCACCCCCGAAGACTGGAGGGCGGAGTCAGGTCCATCTATCCAACATCTTCTGCTGGTCACCCTCTGCAACTGGCCTGGGCTCTGGGGCTGCTACTACGAGCTGAACCCCTCCTACGGGCGTGGTGCCCGAGGTATGACGTGTTGTTACTGCCTGACCTGCGGCCTGAGCGGTAGGAGTCTAGACTCCCCCCCTCGCCTGAGAAGTAGCAGGGTCGGCTGGAAATAAACCAGCCTGAGACATAGTGTCCATGAATCTCAACATACGGCCCATGAACTCCTGTAAGCCTGGCCCCGTCATGAAATCCACTGGAGCAGGTGCTACTGGAGGCACCTCATCCTGCTCCTCCATAATAGGGTCCTCTGGTGGTGCCACTGGTGTAGCTTTGGGACGCCCTCGTCCCCTGCCTCGAGTAGGTGCTCTAACCCTGCCTCTACCTTGACCTTGGGCAGCCAGGGAAGCGGCCTCTCCCGAACCAGGAACATTGGATGCACGCGTCCTCACCATCTATGAGAGAATACAAGAATAAGTTTAAGTACATCATAGATTGCACGACAGGATATAAATAAAGGCAAGTTTCCTAACACCCCATAGCCTCCTGAAGATAAGTACAGACGTCTCCGTACCGATCCGCAAGACTCTATTGGGACTGCCCATGACTCGTGAGACTTACGTGAACCTAGGGCTCTGATACCACGTTGTCACGACCCAGAATCTCAATCCGGGTCGTGATGGAGCCCAACGACGGGGTTAGGCAAGCCAACACAAATTACACTAAGTGTTACCCTTCCCATCAAACTAAACAAGTCAACATTTTACAAATTTTAAACCGTTAAACGTGATGATAGCTTGACATGGAAATAAAGCATATGCATTCCTGTACAACCCAAATCCAAAATATACATACACTATGCGTGTGTGCCAGGAACTAGTGTCACGAGTGTCATGGGAAACTACTAAATATACAATTACCACAATATATACAGAGTCTCAGTCTGAATGAAATGGACAGAGAATATAACAAAAGAACTCCAGGGTGATGCTAGGAAGTCGCCGGGAAAGCAACTCACCGTGAAGTATAACCACGCTATCAATATCTAGCACCGGCCTGATAATCAGACGTACCAGCCTCCGGACCTGTACAGTCAAGTACAGAAAAGAAAAGAAAGTGCAGCATGAGTACATATTAAATAAATATGTACCCAGTGAGTATCCCGCCTAAACTCGAAGAAGTAGTGACGAGAGGTCGACTCGATACTCACTANCAAACAATTGCTGAACTAAACAATAAAGTACTTTCAAGGGTTAGACCACCGAACGAAACAATAATCACATATTCTTAGATCCGTCGTGGCGTACGGCCCGCTCCCATAAGGTACCGTGTAAACTCGATGTGGCGTACGACCCGATCCCATATGTATCTCAAGTATTTCTCAACACTGCCGTGGCGTATGGCCCGATCCCATATGTATATCACAATTACTTCTCAACACTGTCGTGGCGCACGACCCGATCCCATATATATTCAATTACTTTCAACACTGTCGTGGCGCACGGCCCGATCCCATACATATTAAATTACTTTCAACACTGTTGTTGCGTACGGCCCGATCCCATATATTTCACAATTTCTTTTCAACTTTGTCGTGGCGTACAACCCTATCCCATATGGATATAATCACTCTCAAACCTGCCGTGGCGTACGACCCGATCCCAATATCTTACAATACTTACTTTCCATAACAAATTCCTTGCCATTCAACACTTTTTCCATAAAGCCTCAGAGGAATAACACTATGCAAAACATAATTTCATAGTACATATGGCGTCACAATTAATCATATAAAGCATTACAAGGAAAACATAGTAGGCATTACGAGAAAAGCATATAAGGCATTACGAGAAAGCATACAAGACATGATGTGGGCCTAANGTGAGGACTCGCAACTAGCCAAAAGGTATACAATAACATCAATGCATGCTTAATGCGGGAAACTACCCTAGTTATTTACTAAAATCGCTATTCTTGAAGAATTTCCAAATTCCAACCCCGGTCCCGCATGATCAAATTCCGAAAATTCTCGAAGGGATCACTCACCCATAGCCTAAGGATCATTAATGTGTGATTTCTACTTGAATTCATGGCCTAAAATGGAAAATCACAAAGTCCTCAAGAATCCTAAAATTACTACCTAATTCCATGATTTTTTATAATTTAGTAGGGAATTTAACTATGAATTAATGTTTGAAACTAGTGTTAAATAGGGAATTTACTTACCTCAAGTACTAGGGATCGAAGTGATGTTATTTATATAAGGATTCCTAGCCTCAATTGAATAATTCACCAATTTATTCAAAGCCCTAGAATTTCTATCCAAATTTTATGAATTCTTGATTCTTTAGGAATTAAACCCGTTGAATTCTATGCATAATAGTGAAAATTAGAAGAGAATTACTTACCCCTACAGTGGGTGGTCGTGGGAGATGTTGCTCAAACTTGGATGCTCTCTAATGGAGGTTGATGGTGGGTAAAAATGAAGAAAACCCGTAGGTGCGCACTCGCACCTGCGACTGAGAGACTGCAGGTGCGGTCACACCAGAAGCAGCCACACCAGCAGTGGATTTTACTGGTTTTTGGCCCCGTGCGGGGTCCGGGAAGCCCCTGAGCCCACCCGAGCCTCCGACAAAATATAGCAACAGGTCCCAAATCATACGAAGGACTCGCTCGAGCTTCTGGAATGAAAAAAAACAACAACGAAACTCAAAATTTGACCCCAAAACTCCCATTATGATACTCCCCACTGATCGGGAGAGGGTTCAGAGGTTTATTAAGGGTCTAGCGCAACCCATCAGGCTTTAGATGGCCAGAGAGACGGGTACTGATATCTCCTTTCAGGAGGCAACCGATGTGGCTAGGCGCATTGAGATGGTATAATCCCAGGGTGGTGGACAGGGGTCTTACAAGAGACCTCATCATTTTGGCCGTTTCAGTGGTGCCTCATCTGGAGGCAGAGATCTCTTTGGCAGAGGTCATCCTCCTAGGCCTTATCAGTCGGCACTCCAGGTATCCCGCAGTGCACCTTCGGCATCCATCAGTGCACCGCTGATTCAGAGCTATCAGAGTGGTCATTCTGGTCGTCAGGGTCAGTATTCTCAGAAGTCGAGGTCTTGCTTCACTTGCGGTGGTATGGGGCATATTTCTAGGTTTTTCCCCCGAGGTTTTGGTGGTTCTTAGTATCAGGGTTCCCGTGCCATGGTTCCCGCATCAGGTGCACCCTCACCCTCTCAGCCAGCTAGGGGTGGTGGTCGTGGTGCCAAAGGTGGAGGTCAGACTCATTGAGGTGGAGGGCAGACCATGAGGGGTAGAGGTCAGCCCGTAGCAGGTAGACCCAGAGATGTACGGGTTGGAGGGGCTCAGCCCCGGTGTTATGCTTTTCCTGCTCGTCCAGATGCTGAGGCTTCTGA
>ML300356.1:1115-20633 GCA_005239495.1 Nicotiana undulata
CTGAACACACTCCTAAGTCACAAATCACCTAACGAAGCTATCCGAACCATAAAATAGGTATTCCGAGTTCGTTTACCAATAAGTCAACTCTTAGTTGACTTTTCCCATTTTAAGGTTGTTCTTAAGGACTAAGTGACTAAATTTTCATTTAACCATTTCGATTTCAAGCCTATCAATTCTAACACATTAATAATAGAATAACCAACATATAATAAGCCACTAACAACAGTTATAATGCAGGTTTTACGTAACGACAGACCGGGTCGTTACATTTATTCACCTCTTTTTTCGCATTTGATTAACTAGAGGCTATTCTTAGGAATGAAAACTCTATCTGTTTTACTTTGTATCACGCATTTTCATCAATGCCCCTTCTTTCTTTGTGGTTCAATATCAATAGTTCTTGTGATGACCCAAAAAGGGTCATCCTGTGCATTTCTAGCTAAATCTGTATTCTGAGGTCACGAGAACCTCCTTCTATCTCGCCTCGATTTGCATGCGCAGCCCGGGCATGTAGCCGGGAAGCCGTTATGAGAAAAACCAATGAAAATGATATTTTTGTATTGAAAATTGATTAAGTTGACTTTGGTCAACATTTTCGGTAAACAAACCCGGACCCGTGATTTGACGGTCCCGGAAGGTCCATAGGAAAATATGGGACTTGGGCGTATGCCTAGAATTGAATTCCGAGGTCCCAAGTTCGAGAAATGAATTTTGAAAAAAATTGTTTTCTGAAAATAATAAAGGTTTTTGAAAATGAAATTCTATGTGAAACCTGTGGTATCGGGCCCGTATAATGATTCTGGAGCCCGGTACAGGTCCTATATAATATACTTGTTACATCTGTAAAATTTGGTAAGAAACAGAATCCATTGACGTGATTCGAACCTATAATGCAAAAGTTGAGGTTTAAAGAAGTTGTGAGAAATTTCATTAAATTTGGGGTTTGATTCGATGTTTACGATGTTATTTTGGTTATTTGATTACACGAATAAGTCTGTAGGATGTTTTCGAGGTTGTGTGCATTTTTGGCTTTGAGTTCCGAGGGCTCGGGTGAGTTTTGGGTAGGTCTCGGGGTGTGTTAGGCATAATCAGAGTTGTTGCAGGTTCAGAGAATTTCAAATCTCTGAACCCGCCAGTGCGGTCCGCGATCCCTTTTTTGCGGTCCGCGGTGGGTTTCCTCGCGGCCACGGTCGCCCTTGCGTTGTCCGCAGTGGAAGGGCCTTCGCGGTCTGCGGTCGCCTTAGCGCGGTCCGTGGTGGGGAGGCCTGAGAGGGGTATAAATAAGTGAGACTTTCAATATTTTCTTCATTTTTCAAAACCCAAAAACATAAGAGGCGATTTTTCAAACACTCTTCCTTCTCAAAAATATTTGCAAGTGATTTCTAACTCATTTTCTTCACTCATGAACTTCATTTTACAAGATTTCATCCTAGAATCTAGGGTTTCCATGGTGGAATTGGGAATTTTGGGTAAAACCTAAGAATACTGAAATTTAGGGATTTAGACCTCAAATTGAGGTCGGATTCCAAAATCATTTATATTTCTGGGCTCGGGGGCGAATGGGTAATCGGGCTTTGGTCCGAACTTCGTGTTTAAACTGAGCGGGCCCGGGTTCCATTTTTGACTTTTGGGGAAAACTTTAGAAAACTCACTTCCATGGCTTAGAATTGATTCATTTAGCATTTATTGATATAATTAAGTAACTTGTGGCTAGTTTCGAGTCCTTGGGAGACGAGTTTGGAGTTTCAGGCGCATTCTTGACCCGGAAAGTAGGTTCGACACAAGCTGAGTCTCCTTTCTAACCTTGTAAGAAGGAATTGTCCCCATTGGTGATCTAAATGACTATGTGTTGATGTTTGTGGGGGCTACGTACGTACAAAGTGACGAGAGTCCATACGTTACGGCTATTATTGTTATGTGCCGGTAGTTAGGCCCACACCATGCCTTGTGCTCTTCCTCGAAATGAATTATATGCTTTATAAATGCATGTTATATGCAGATTTGTTTCCCTGAGATCATGGAATTTGGAGATTTAAAGGAATTGTTCACTGAAAAGTAAATTAAGAAAATATTGTGTGAGCATGTGACCGCTTCGCAATTTACCTTCCGCGAGCGGAGTGTTATTTCCCCACTCTCATGGGAGAGGGTCGTACGCCATGGCAGATTGAAAGATATAATTATGGTTCGGGTCGTTCGACCCTCGGTAGTGCATAGATATGGTTATCATGATGGCTCAGGCCGGTTGTTCTTATCCCGTATGTGCATGCTGAATTGTTAATGATTTCATGGATATTGGATTGACAGATATTTGGGGGGAAATGCAGTGGTAATTGTTTAGTTACTTCCAGTATTTATTTGATTTGCAGTTACCTTTAATGTTTATTGTTGTATCTTCCTCGTATGCCTAATGCTTTTAGTATATCCTGTTAAATTATATTGTTGGACCCTAGTAAGTGTCAAATCGACCTCTCGTCACTACTTCTTCGAGATTAGACGGGATACTCACTGGGTACATATTTATTTATGTACTCATGCTACGCTTTTTTACTTAAGTGTACAAGTTTTGAGGTTGGTGCATCTGGTTATCAGATCGGAGCTCGATTCTGATTATAGCTGGACCTGACTTCACGGTGAGCTGCTTATCCTGGCGATCCTCGGCATCACTATGGAGTCTTCTTTTGTTATTTCCCATCTATTACTTTCAGATAGTGGGACAGTTCTATTGTATCTTTTGTATATTTTGTTACTATGCCCGTAGGACTCGTGACTCTTGGCACACGTAGTAGACATTATATTTTTGGACTGTATATGTTGATTTTTGAACCTTTCGGTTACATTGATTAAGTTTGGTTAGTTTATCCATGTTCACTTCATGATTTAAAACTTAAATTTGGTAAGTGTTGGAACATTTTATTGAATAACGAAATCTCACTAGTAAATCAATTGTTGGCTTGCCTGACCCCGGTGTTGGTCACCATCACGACCTGAGCTAGGATCTTGAGTCGTAACAACATGGTATCAGAGCTCTAGGTTCACGTAGGTCTCACGAGTCACGGGCAGACCCATTAGAGTCTTGCGGATCGGTACGAAGACGTCTATACTTATCTTCAGGAGGCTATAGGGTGTTAGGAAACCTCTCTTTATTCATATTCTATCGTGCAATCGATGGTGTATTAAATCTCACTCTTATATTCTCTCACAGATGGTGAGGACGCGCGCACCTGACGTTCCAGACCCGGGAGAGGCCACTACCCCCACCGTCCGAGTACGTGGCAGAGGCCGGGGAAGGGCACCGGCCCGAGGTAGGGGACGAGGGCGTCCCAGAGCTATTCCAGTCGCACCACGAGTGGAGGATCCCATCATAGAGGAGCAGGGCGAGGTGCCCCCAGCAGATCCTGCTCCAGTGGACTTTATGACGGCGCCAGGATTTCAGGCGGTCATGGGCCGTATGATGCGGTTTATGGACACTATGTCCCAAGCTGGCTTATTTCCAGCGGATCCTACCACATCTCAGGTGGGAGGGGGAGCTCAGACCCCTACCGCCCAGGCCGCAAGTCAGACTGCAGCAGTACATCACACCCCGGGTACACTGCCCGTGGGCGGGACCCAGCCTGTAGCAACAACACCTGAGCCTAGACCAGCTGTGGACGATGATCCGCAGAAGTTATTGGATATATGGGCTCGATTGCACCCTCCAGTATTCGGGGGTGAGCGAGGCGAGGATGCCTAGGATTTTATTGACAGGTGCATGGACAGACTACACACCATGAGGATACTAGAGTCCCATGGAGTGGACTTCACTACCTTTCAGTTGGAGGGTAGAGCTCTCAGATGGTGGCAGTCTTATATCCACAGCAGGCCGGCAGATTCTCTTACTATCACTTGGGGGAAGTTCACTGAGCTATTCCTAGACAGATATATCCCACCCTCTGAGAGGGAAGAGCTACGGTATCAGTTTGAGCAGCTGGAGCAGGGACAGATGTCAGTGACAGATTATGAGGCTAGCTTTTCAGAGTTGTCTCGCCATGCACTCATGATACTACCCACTGATGCCGAGAGAGTGCAGAGATTTGTAGCAGGGTTGCATTCAGGTATTAGGGCCAACATGGTCCGAGAGGTGGAGATAGGGACTCCTTATCAACTTGTGGTGGAGATTTCCCGCAGGATCGAGGGACAGGGAGCAGGGGCAGCAGGATAAGAGGGTCAGGTTTTTTGGAGATTTCAGAGGTGCCCCAGTTAGGGGCAGAGATTAGTTTGGTAGGGGTCAGCCCAGCAGGCCCCTATATTCAGCACCCCTACCACCTCCCCGAGGTGTCCCAGCGAGGCCTCATTTCAGTGCCATGCCAGAATGTTCCTACCGCCCTCTAGCTATTCAGAGTTCCTCTGGTGGTTATGCTAGTCATCAGGGATCCTCTAGTCCCTACTTGAGTGTTATTCCAGAGAGTACACATCGCTCTCCAGCCATTCAAGGTTCTTCTTTGGGGAAGCAGGCTATGATACCTGGAGGTTGTTTTGAGTGTGGGGATCCAGGTCATATGAAGAGGTTTTGTCCCAGGCTTCGGGGCAAAGCAGTACAACAGGGTAATCAGCCTATGGGTCCGGTACTAGCGGTCCTGCCACCCAGAGGTGGAGGACAAACAAGGGGAGTTCAGTCAGCTCCTATTCATTCCAGCGGAGGTCACTCATCTGGTGCTCCAACTAGATTCTATGTTATTCCGTCCAGATCAGATGCAGTGGACTCAAATGCCGTGATTACAGGTATTATTTCAGTATGTGGTATAGAGGCATCAGTGTTATTTGATCCAGGATCCACCTATTCATATGTTTCAGCCTTATTTGCTCATTTTCTGGATGTTCCTCGTGAGTCCTTAGGTTCTCCTATTTATGTGTCCACCCCCGTGGGTGATTCTGTAGTGGTAGACCAGATTTATCGGTCTTGTGTGGTTACCTTTTGTGGGTTCGATACTAGAGCGGACCTTCTATTGCTGGACATGGTTGATTTTGAGGTTATTTTAGGCATGGATTGGCTATCTCCCTACCATGTCATACTAGATTGCCATGCCAAGACAGTTACCTTAGCCATGCCCGAGTTGCCTAGGCTGGAGTGGAGAGGTTTCTCAATTAGTGCAGCCAGTCGGGTTATTTCATTCCTGAAGGCTCGACATATGGTCGAGAAAGGTTGTCTAGCGTATCTTGCTTATGTACGGGACACCACCGCCGAGTCTTCGACGATTGATTCAATGTCACTGGTTCGAGAGTTTGCCGATGTATTTCCTTCATACCTCCCGGGTATGCCCCCGGATCGTGATATTGATTTCTGTATTGATGTAGCTCTAAGAACTCAGCCTATTTCCATTCCCCCATACCGTATGGCTCCGAAGGAAGTGAAAGAGTTGAAGGAGCAGCTTGAGGAGTTGTTGGCTAAGGGGTTTATCAGACCGAGTATATCGCCATGGGGTGATCCGGTTCTGTTTGTGAAGAAGAAGGATGGGTCTATGCGGATGTGTATTGATTACCGCCAATTGAACAAGGTCATTATTAAGAACAAGTATCCTTTGTCGCGCATCGATGATTTATTTGACCAGTTGCAAGGTGCTCGGGTGTTTTCTAAGATTGATCTGAGATCGGGTTATCATAAGCTGAAGATTCGGGACTCGAATGTTTCGAAGACTACTTTCCGTATTAGATATGGACACTATGAGTTCCGGTGATGTCCTTTGGTTTGACTAATGCCCTGGCAACATTTATGGACTTGATGAATAGGGTGTTCAGGCCGTATATTGATTCTTTTGTCATTGTCTTTATTGATGACATTCTGATTTACTCACGTACCCTGGGAGAGCACGAGCAGTATTTGAGAGTTGTACTCCAGACTTTGCGAGAACAGAACTTGTATGCTAAGTTCTCCAAGTGTGAGTTCTGGTTGGATTTTGTGGCATTCTTAGGGCATGTGGTATCCGTAGAGGGTATCAAGGTTGACCCTAAGAAGATTGAGGCAGTTCAGAGTTGGTCGCGTCCTACTTCAGCTACAAAGATCAGGAGCTTTTTGGGCATAGCAGGCTATTATCGCCGATTTTTGGAGGGGTTCTCTTCTATTGCAGCTCCATTGACTAGATTGACTTGGAAGAATGCCCCGTTCCGATGGTTTGATTAGTGTGAGGCGAGCTTTCAGAAGCTCAAGACAGTATTGACCTCAGCACCAGTTATGATATTGCCTTTCGATTCTGGGATGTATACGGTGTATTGTGACGCTTCACGTGTTGGTTTGGGATATGTGTTGATGCAGGAAGGGAGAGTTATTGCTTATGCTTCGCGCCAGCTGAAGGTTCATGAGACGAATTACCTTGTACACGATTTGGAGTTGGCGGCGATTGTTCATGCTCTAAAGATTTGGAGGCACTACTTGTATGGGGTGTCGTGTGAGGTTTATACGGACCACCGCAGCTTGAAGCACTTGTTCAAGCAGAGGGATCTTAATTTGAGGCAGCGCATGTGGCTTGAGTTGTTGAAGGATTATGACATCACCATTCTTTATCATCCAGGCAAGGCAAATGTGGTAGTAGACGCTTTGCGCAGAAAAGCGGAAAGTATGGGTAGCTTGGCTTATATCGCAACAGAGGAGAGACCTCTAGCCTTGGACATTCAGTCCTTGGCTAATCGCCTGGTGAGATTATACCTTTCATAGCCTTGCCGAGTCCTAGCACATGTGGTTGCTCAGTCTTCGTTATTGGGAGAGATTAAGGCCCGACAGTATGATGATCCCTGTTTGGCAGAGCTACGGGAGACAGTGGTTCAGGGTGGTTCCAAGGAAGTTACTATTGGCGAGGATGGCGTTCTGACACTTCAGGGCAGCTTATGTGTTCCTAATGTTGATGGCCTGAGGGAGAGGATTTTAGAGGAGGCACACAGCTCACGGTATTCTGTTCATCCTGGTGCTACAAAGATGTATCGTGATTTGAAGCAGCATTTCTGGTGGAGGCGGATGAAGAAGGACATAATGGGGTATGTGGCTAGATGTCTTAATTGCTAGCAGGTCAAGTATGAGCACCATAGGCTAGGAGTCCTACTTCAGCAGATGCCCATTCCTGAGTGGAAGTGGGAGCGCATCACTATGGACTTTGTGGTTGGGTTTCCTCGGACTTTGCGGAAGGTTGACGTGGTTTGGGTCATTGTGGATAGGTTGACCAAATCGGCGCATTTCATTCCAGTAGCTACTACTTATACTTTTGAGAGGTTAGCCCAGATCTACATTCGGTAGATAGTCCAGTTGCGCGGTGTGCCGATGTCCATTATATCAGATCGAGGTCCTCAGTTCACCTCGCACTTCTGGAGAGCATTTCATAGTGAGTTGGTCACCCAGATAGATCTCAGCACAGCATTTCACCCTCAGACTGATGGTCATTCGGAGCGGACAGTTCAGATATTGGAGGACATGCTCAAGGCATGTGTGATTGACTTCGGAGATCAGTGGGACCAGTTCTTGCCTTTGGCCGAGTTGCTTATAATCAGTCCAGCATCGAGATGGCTCCATTTGAGGCTTTGTATGGTCGACGATGTCGTTCTCCTATCGGGTGGTTTGAACCTAGCGAGGCTAAGTTATATGGCACCGACCTGGTGAAGGATGCTTTGGAGAAAGTGAAGTTGATTCAGGAGAGGCTCCGCACAGCACAGTCCAGACAGAAGAGTTACGCGGATCAGAAGGTGCGTGATGTATCGTGTATGGAGGGAGATAAGGTCATGTTGAAAGTCTCTCCGTTGAAGGGTATTATGAGGTTCGGGAAGAAGGGCAAGTTGAGCCCAAGGTTCATAGGTCCTTTAGAGGTGTTGAGGCGAGTTGGTGAGGTTTCTTATGAGCTTGCTTTACCTCCCAATTTATCAGGAGTTCATATGGTTTTTCATGTATCCATGCTCCGGAGATACCATGTTGACTTCTCTCACGTGGTTGATTTCAGTGCTATTCAATTGGATGAGAGGTTGGGCTACGAGGAGGAGCCAGTTGCTATTATCGACAGACATGATCGCCAGTTAAGATCCAAGAGAGTTTCTATTGTAAAGGTCCAGTGGAGGGGCCAGACAGTCAAAGAGGCGACTTGAGAGTCCAAGTCCGATATGCAGAGCCGATATCCCCATCTTTTCCCCGATTCAGGTATCTTTCTATGTCCGTTCGAGGACGAACGTTTGTTTTAGAGGTGGAGATTATGATGACCCAAAAAGGGTCATACCGTGCATTTCTATCTAAATCTGTGTTCCGAGGTCACGAGAACCTCCTTCTATCTCGCCTCAATTTGCGTGCGCATCCCGGGCGTGTAGCCGGGAAGCCGTTATGAGAAAAACTAATAAAAATGATAATTTTGTATTGAAAATTGAAAAAGGTCAACTTTTTTGGTAAACGGACCCGGACCCGTGATTTGACAGTCCCCGAAGGTCCGTAGGAAAATATGGGACTTGGGCGTATGCCTGGAATCGAATTCCGAGGTCCCAAGTTCGAGAAATGAATTTTTGAAGAAAATTATTTTCTAAAAAATATAAAGGTTCTTGAAAATAAAATTATATGTGTAACATGTGGTATCGGGCCCGTATTATGGTTCCGGAGCCCGGTACAGGTCTTATATAATATACTTGTTATGTCTGTGAAATTTGGTAAGAAACGAAATCCATTGACGTGATTCGAACCTATAATGCAAAAGTTGAGGTTCAAAGATGTGAGAAATTTCATTGATTTTGGGGTTTGATTCGATGTTTACGATGTTATTTTGGTGATTTGATTACAAAAATAAGTCTGTAGGATATTTTCGAGGTTGTAAGCACTTTTGGCTTGGAGTTCCGAGGGCTCGAGTGAGTTTTGGGTAGGTCTCAGGGTGTGTTAGGCATAGATCAGAGTTGTTGCAGGTTCAGAGAATTTCAAATCTCTAAACCCGCCAGTGCGGTCCGCGATCCCTTTTTCGCGGTCCGCGGTGGGTTTCCTCGCGACCGCGGTCGCCCTTGTGCGGTCCTCAGTGGAAGGGCCTTCGCGGTCCGCGGTCGCCTTAGCGCGGTAGGGAGGCCTGAGAGGGGTATAAATAAGTGAGACTTTCAATATTTTCTTCATTTTTCAAAACCAAAAACATAAGAGGCGATTTTTCAAAGACTCTTCCTTCTCAAAAATATTTGCAAGTGATTTCTAACTCATTTTCTTCACTCATGAACTTCTTTTTACAAGATTTCATCCTAGAATCTAGGGTTTCCATGGTGGAATTGGGAATTTTGGGTAAAACCTAAGAATACTGAAATTTAGGGATTTAGACCTCAAATTGAGGTCGGATTCCAAAATCATTTGTATATCTGGGCTCGGTGGCGAATGGGTAATCGGGCTTTGGTCCGAACTTCGGTTTTGGACCGAGCGGGCTCGGGTTCAATTTGTTGACTTTTGGGGAAAAACTTTAGAAAACTCACTTCCATGCCTTAGAATTGATTCATTTAGCATTTATTGATATAATTAAGTAACTTGTGGCTAGTTTCGAGTCCTTGGGAGATGAGTTTGGAGTTTCGGGCGCATTCTTGACCCGAAAAGTAGGTTCGACACGAGGTGAGTCTCCTTTCTAACCTTGTAAGAGGGAATTGTCCCCATAGGTGATCTAAATAACTATGTTTTGATGTTTGTGGGGGCTACGTACATACAAAGTGAGGAGAGTCCGTACGTAGCGGCTATTATTGTTATGTCCGGGTAGTTAGGCCCACACCATGCCTTGTGCTCTTCCTCGAAATGAATTATATGCTTTATAAATTCATGTTATATGCAGCTTTGTTTCCCTGAGATCATGGAATTTGGAGATTTAAAGGAATTGTTCACTGAAAAGTAAATTAAGAAAATATTGCGTGTGCATGTGACCGCTTCGCAATTTACCTTCCGCGAGCAGAGTGTTATTTCCCCACTCTCATGGGAGTGGGTCGTACGCTATGGCGGATTGAAAGATATAATTATGGTTTGGGCCGTTCGACCCTCAGCAGTGCACAAATATGGTTATTATGATGGCTCATGCCGGTTGTCCTTATCCCGTATGCGCATGCTGAATTGTTAATGATTTCATAGATATTGGATTGACAGATATTTGGGGGGAAATGCAGTGGTAATTGTTTAGTTACTTCCAATATTTATTTGATTTGCAGTTACCTTTAATGTTTACTGCTTTATCTTCCTCGTATGCCTAATGCTTTTATCATATCCTGTTAAATTATATTGTTGGACCCTAGTAAGTGTCAAGTCGACCTCTCGTCACTACTTCTTCGAGATTAGACGAGATACTCACTGGGTACATATTTATTTATGTACTCATGCTACGCTTCTGTACTTAATTGTACAGGTTCTGGGGCTGGTGCATCTAGTTATCAGACCGGAGCTCGATTCTGATTATAGCTGGACCTGACTTCACGGTGAGCTGCTTATCCTGGCGATCCTCAGCAACACTATGGAGTCTTCTTTTGTTATTTCCCGTCTATTACTTTCAGACAGTGGGACAATTCTATTGTATCTTTTGTATATTCTGTTAGTATTCCCGTAGGACTCGTGACACTAGTTCCTGGCACACGTAGTAGACATTATATTTTTGGACTGTATATGTTGGTTTTTGAACCTTTCGGTTACATTTATTAAGTTTGGTTAGTTTATCCATGTTCACTTCATGATTTAAAACTTAAATTTGGTAAGTGTTGGAACCTTTTATTGAATAACGAAATCTCACTAGTAAATCAATTGTTGGCTTGCCTGACCCCGGTGTTGCGCGCCATCACGACCTGAGCTAGGATCTTGGGTCGTGACTTGATTATCATGATGTATTGATGTCCCCATGATGGAACTTGGCTTCCTTTTAAATGTCGTTTCCGTTCATGTCTCTAAGTTCTCTGTATTTGGAGATACATCCTTCTTTTTCTTTGAGGATAATATTGTTCATCATCTTTGCACCTTTTGTGGTAAGAGATATATATCTCAATGTGAGAACATTAAAATATGAGCCTTTTTTTTTTGTTTAGAAACTAAACTTTAAAATCTAAGACATCCAAAATTCGGAATCAAAAACATTCAAAATCGCCGCATGTAATATTTTGAAACCAATTTTAGATTCCACCACGTTGAAAATTTCAGACTTGCGCAGTCTCACCAAAAAATTCATGTCTTGGCATAGGAACGTCGAAATTGAACCGTTTGATTTCATGAAATCAAGACTTCAAAATCTAAGAAATATCCAAAATTCGGAGTTAAATTTTTTAGAATAGTCCCAGATATTATTTTGAACCTAACTTTAGATTCCGACACGTTGATAGTTTCAAATTTGCGCAGCTTCACCAAAACAAAATTATATCTTGGTGTAGAAACGTCGAAATCATGAACCGCTTGATTTTATGGAAAATAGACTAAGAGATCTAGGACATATCCAAGATTCATAATCAAACAATTTGAGAATCATCCCAGATATTATTTTGAATCTAACTTTAGATTCCTACATGTTGATAGTTTCAGATTTGCGCGACTTCACCAAAACTTTTATATCTTGATGTAGGAATGTCTAAATCACGAACCGTTTGATTTTATGAAAACAAGACTTCAAAATATAAAATATCTCCAAAATGTAGGATTTAATACCTTAAGTATAGTTTTAACTAATATTTCAAAGTCAACATCATATTTTGATATACCAACAATTTTGAATTGGCGCGACTTCGCCAAAACTTTTATGTTTTGGTATGGAAGCCTAAAATCACAAGACGTTTTTCTTGATATCAATCAAAATCAAGATCTCCATTCTCACCAAACATCTTGGGTTCATGTCTCACTGAATTTGAAATATTGTGCCAAGGAATCTTTCTTCTTATATTTGTGTTCCCTTTTGTCGCCTCTCTTCTCTCCCCCCCCCCCCCCCCCCCCCCCCCCCCCCCCCCCCTCCTTTTTGGGCAGTGAGCAAATATGAAGTCCAACAAACTTGAAGGTTATGCGAACATGAAGACATAGCGAATCCCAAGACTTTGATGCAAATATTATCATCATTTCAATTAAGACACCATCTTACCATAGCAGCATGCCCCCCTTAAACCAAATGGGATACAAAGCTTAACGGAAGAATGATATCTCAGCTCGATTTTCAAGTGTTGATTGAATGGATTAGATTCCATCGTACTTCATTCGAACAATGATTGGGGCACTATGTAATTTTGAACTCATGCGATTGAACTCGGAATGAAACTCTAAGATGACTACGTACCTCGGTGAAGAGGATCAAGTCATACCGTAGTTCAGAGTGAGTGATTTTTTTATGTCCTAACTTTTTCCTAGATCGCCTCTTTCGAGGTTTTCAACCTAGCAGACTCTTTTTTTTTTTGGTGGGCCGTACACAGTTTAGACTCATGCAGGCCAGGAGCATTCGAACATGCATTTTAGGCTCATGTGTCAAGGAGCGTTGCAAGTTTAAGGATAATACTTCTTCAAAAACTTGTCATTGATTATCCTCATGTCATCTACATCAACCATCTTGTAAGCCCCACTTGAGTAAGCTTCTTGTACGACATATGGCCCATCCCATTTTGAAGTGAACTTCCCTACATGTTTATGGGAATCAATAATGGGTCTTCGAATGGCAAGGACTTGATATCCTACTTGAAAGGATCTCGGGAAAACTCTTTTATTGAAGGAACGAGACAATCGAGCTTGATAACATTCAAGACTCTGTTGAGATTCCAACCTCTTCTCATCAAGAGCCTCCAACTCTGTTAATCGAAGTCGAGCATTTTCTTCATCAGTGATCCCTTCTTGAATAGCAGGTTGTAATGAAGGTATTTGACGCTCAAGTGGCAAGACGACTTCAACTCCACAAACGAGTGAATTTAGGAGTCGTTTGTGTTAGCGTGCAATGACTTGTCCTATGTTCCCATAGACTTTCTTCCATACGGTCATTCCAATCTCGTTTGGATTTGGAGACGACTTTCTTTAACAAGTTTCATAGAGTTTTGTTGAATGCCTCAATTAGACATTAGCGGCAACATTGTACATCGAAGAGTTACATTGCTTGAAGCCAAAGAGATGACAAATCTTGTTCATCAACCTATTATCGAATGGCTTTCCATTATCCTTTATTATGTAAAGAGGAATGCCAAAGTGATAGATTATGTTTACTCGGATGAAACTTGCAACGTTTTCCTTCTTTACCTCCTTAAGAGCAATAGCTTCAGCCCATTTTGAGAAGTAGTCACTTGCAACCAATATGTATAGGTGCTCACCGGAGGACTTTGGCAGTGGTCCAACAACATCCAATCCCCAAGCGTCAAATGGTCAGGATGCAATAGTTGGGTGCAACACTTTAGGAGGTTGATGAATAAAATTCGCATGGAATTGACAAGCCTTGCATCTTCGAGTGTAATCCAAGCAATCTTTTACCATTGTTGGCCAATAATATCCCATCCTTTTTATATGGAAGTGGAACTTTGGTCTAGACTGGTGTGACCCACATATCCCAGAATGTGCTTCTTGCAAAGCTTGGAGTGCTTCTTCTTCCGCTAAGCATCGCAACAGTACTCCCTCGAATGACCTTCTGTATAGAGTATATTTGTACTAAAGGAAGCGAGGTGCACGACGACGGATTTCAGTCCTTCTCCTCGAATTTTCTGGAAGTATCCCATAGCATAAGTAGTCGATAATAGGTTGTCGCCATTCTTCTTTCTCAACTTCAGAAACAGCGACAAGATGCTTGAGTTCATTTTCTTCACCTTCAGCCTCATTTGGTGGCGGTACTACCCATTTTTGGCAGACAATAACTTGTGCTTGATCAGGAAGGGTTAACTATGAAGCTAGAACAGCTAAAACATCAACCTTCTTATTTTCTTTCCTTGGCACATGCTGAATAGTCACATCACCAAGCCACCCCATTAATTTTTTAGCGTAATCATGATATGGGCGTAATTCAGGCTTCTTTACCTCGTAACTACCTAGAAGCTAATTGACCACTAACTGAGAGTCACCAAGGACTTGCAATTGCAACCGCTTCATTTTTGACAGCCATTTCAAGCCCAAGTATTAGTGCTTGATAGTCAGCAACGTTGTTAGAGAAGAGTTGCGTCAACGTAAAGGAGTAGGGCAGAACTTCACCTTGAGAAGTGACAAATACTACACCAGCACTATCTCCCGCGCTATGTGCAACACCATCAAAGTACATCTTCCATGGAGGATGAACTTCAATGATCATTGCGTCCTCATTAGGTAGTTCATCTGTTAGCTCCCAATCATCAAGTATTGGGTGATCTGCCAAGAAGTACGCTAACATTTGTCCTTTTATATCCTTTTGAGGGATGTACACGATTTCAAATTGTGGAAAACTGGAGGTACCACCTTGCTAGTCGATCACTAAGGACAGGTTTTGACATCACGAACTTGATGGGATTTGCTCTAGAAACCAAACAAATGACATGATATTGAAAGTAGTGTTTCAACTTTTGGATTGAGAAGACTAGCACCAAATATAACTTTTCAATTGGAGAATAATTCAGCTCATTTGGTGTCATCATCCTGCTCAAGTAGTAAAGGGAGTTTTTTTCCCTTCACTATTTTCTTAGGCCAACAGCGCTCCAACAGACCTTTCATGTGCTGAAATATATAGTATAAGTGGCTTTCCAAGTATAGGGGCTGCTAAAACTGGAGGCTTCATCAAGTAGGATTTAATGCTCTTGAAGGAATCGCTATACACTTGGTCCCATTTGAAAGGGATACCTTTCTTCATAAGGCGACTGAATAGTTGGCACCTCCCATATAGGTTTGAGATGAATATCCTAAGGTACGCTAACTTTCCTTGCAGACTTTTCAATTCGTGAATATCCTGAGGCATAGGCATTTTCAAGATTGCATCTACTTTGGCTTGATCAATTTCAATCCCTCGATGTCGGACAATGATACCAAGGAACTTTCCGGAAGTAACTCCAAAGACGCATTTCAATGGATTCATCCTAAGTTGGTACCTCCGGAGAAACTCAAACACCATTCTCAAGTCTTTCAAGTGGTCGCCCCTCTTTCTTGATTTTACCACCAAGTCGTCCACATAGCCTTCGACATTCTTTTGGAAAAGATCGTCAAAAATATTCTGCATAGCCCTTTGATAAGTAGCACCAGTGTTATTCAAGCCAAAAGGCATTAAGCTGTAGCAATAAATACCTTTGGGGGTGCGGAATGCAGTAAGCTCTTCATCTTTTGGTGCCAAGCGAATTTGGTTATAGCATACGAACCATCCATAAACGACATTGCTTCATACCCAGTAGTAGCATGGATCATCAACTCTGGAATAGGAAGCGAGAATTCATCTTTGGGACACGCATTGTTGAGATCCCTGAAGTTGACGCACACTCGAATCTGGCTATTCTTCTTCCTTACAGGAACAATACCTAAAACCCATGTTGGATATTTAACTTCACGAATAAAACCAGCTTCAATGAGTTTGTTAACTTCGGTTTCAATCAAGGGAACCAAGTTCGGCCTAAAGCGCCTTTGGGCTTGTTTAACAGGGCGAGCACCATTCTTGACGGCAAAGTGATGGACTTCTACTTTTGGGTCCAAGCCAGTCATTTCTTTGTAACTTCAAGCAAAGACATCCCTAAACTCCTTGAGTAACTCAATATAAATGTTTTCTTCATCAACTTCTAGTAAAGCACTTAGATAGGTGGGTCTTGGTTCTTCATTAGTGTCAAGGTTAACTTCTTTTAAGGCATCAATCATTGCCTTCACCCCTTCTTCAAGTTCTGGGGGAGCATCTTTCGCATCTTTATCTCTTGAGGATCCCCATCGTTGAAGGATATGTGATAACACGGTGAAACATCGTCCAATTTCTTGTCATACTCCATTAGAGATAAAACACCATGTTCGTTTGGTGTAGTAACATGATATGAAGAACCCACACTTTCTTCGTCTTCATTATGTTCTTTAGTGTAGACCACAGTGTATGGATTCACCTTCAGTACTTCATCACACATAACCATGACTTTTGTTTGTCGATTCATTCTAGAAGGAACCTGTCACGACCCAAACAGATGGGCCGTGACGGGCACCCGGTACCTTACCCAACTGAGTACCAACGTTGCGTATCTTTCTTATTACATTATTACATACACATGACATACGGGCCTAATAGGCCAAAACAATCCTTTATTAACTCAAAACATAGGCCGGCCAGGCCGTACAATCCTTTATGTACACGACGTATGTCTACAAGCCTCTAAGAGTACATAAATATCATAAAGGTCGGGACAGAGTCCCGCCTTACCAAACAATATGTGTCTAAATCATACTAACCAAACGAGCAACTCCGAAGCAAATGGAGCGCACCAACATCTTCCGCTGAGCTGATAGCCTACTTGGAGGGCTCTCGACCTGTCTATTAGGACCTGCGGGCATGAAACGCAGCGTTCCCAGGCAAAAGGGACGTCAGTACAAATAATGTACTGAGTATGTAAAGCACATAAATAAATACATAAGAGACATGGAAGAGATATAGAGTAATTGACTCAACCTGTATGTCTGGATAACTCTGTAAATAATAAATCACTTTTAGTATCATGCATATGCGTATGAATGTCATGTCGTGCATAGGTATATGTTTCATAACATCATCAGCCTCTGAGGGCATGTACTGTGAGATTATTACGGACCTTTTTTTTTATGTCCTTACTTGCCTATACTAATCCATAGTTACTTATCTCCACGCCCTTGTGCTTGTATGGTTGTTTCTGAACTGATATTTTGACTGCCTTCTTAGTGGAACTTTCTTTTATCCCCGTAATACTCATACAGTACCTTTAACTACCCCGAATCTTGTTTGAATGTATCTCAAGTATTATAATGATATTCTTCGAGGCTGAATTCTCCATGTTGGGTTATACTATGTTTATCTCACACAATCTTATGACAAACTCTTTTGTAACCTCCTTTTTAGCCGTAACTGGGATCTTCCTGACCAATTACTAACTACTCGTTGGTCCATTCCTATATTAATACTCCTTGTATTCTTTCTTGGGTTATTTCCTTTGTCTTATCTTACATCTCGCACTGGCTCCTTATTTATTAATAACAGCTCGGGCAGGAACCTTTACTTCCTCTCCTTGACGTCGTGCTTGCACAATATTCTTGAATCGTAGCGTATCTGTAAGATTTGGATAAGTTCCGTCTCATTCTTCTTTCACTTATCGCATTTTTCCTTTACCATTCCGTAGCTACTAGAACCACTTAATTCTGACTTAATGCCACGTTACTCCATATTCCCCCCTTTAGGGATGTACTAAAAACTGAAGCCACGAGGATCTACCTATATATATTTTACCTCTTCATCTTTGGCGTCGTTTCTCAACATCAATGATCCTTACTTGCCTTGCAGCAATTCTTCTGTACCAAGGATGATAAATTCCCTTACTCGCGAGGGTGACACTTAGCGTAACTGGCACATACAGTCTCTTAAGATTAACTTTGCTCACATTGCTTGCTCTAGGGAAGCGTCTCCCTGAATAACTATTCTCTGAATTCATCGTGAATCTTCTTCTGTGGTCCCTTCTATTACCACTGGAACGAAATCTGAAATTCCCATGATGCCGAGTACTTCCCAATCATTCAGTCCCTAATTCATTTTTAGTTTATCTTGTTTGCCAGTCCATACTGATTTCTGTTACTCTGGGGATTAACTCTCCCCTATGGTAGTCGCGTTGGAGTTACAAACTTATTTCTCGAAATGAGGATATAGCTTTATGGTCTATACTCTTTTTGTTGTCTTAAGGCCCATCACCTTTCGTCTCTTCTTTCATTTGAATATAGGTTTTGTAACACTCTACCGTTTGTATCCATGTATCACACCTTATTCATAATGCTTCCTTATCTCTCTTCTCATTACACTGCTAATATTTCTGCATATCCCTTTTCTTGTGAAAACTTCAATACGAAATTCTTTCGCTTTTAGATTCCCTTTACTCCATCCAATGGCTCTTTGGGTTGCTCAACATCCTCGCTCTACTAGGGATGAGAGCCACACTTAAGGTAATATTTATCCCATCCAGGCTTTCACTGCCTATTTTCTTAATGGTAGTATTCACATCTAATTGTAATATTCTTGGGTGCACCATCTGGGTGTCTCACAAGAAGATCTATTGGCATATTTGTAATACCCTTCTGAAATGCCAACAAAAGCAAACAATCCATTCACTATTTTGGGCCACTCTAACCCTATCCGGCTCGTGATATCATGTCATTTTCGTAAACTACCCATGTTAGCCCCCAAAAGTGTATAACTAAGATGGGTGTGGCCAATTCTTCATACATATGTTACTGTTGAAGGTATGTCACAATGCTTATACTTTTCTGCTGGAGTTAAAAATACCGATAATCTTCTTTAACTGGGTACCTCGTACCCTTCTCATCTTTCTCCTTTTATTTAGTGAAGCTTGTATCTATCTTCTGAATCTCTTATTGCCTTTCACCATAGAGGTGGATAGATATTCTTGCCTTAAGGCTCCTTATCAAGAAGTATAACGTAAGGTACACACATGTTCTGTTGAACACCTCACATTTATCCATCATAGATATGATACGACTCGAGTTCCTCTAATTCAACACTTCCACAACTATATCTCGTATCGATCATCTTTCTGAACGTAGACATCATCTTATTACGAATAAAATAGAAGTCCGGAATTTGAATTCTTATAAGTGATCTCTACCACACGATATAGAGTAAGAAGAAAGAGTGACAGTCTTAAATGCCATTTAGCCTCCTGCTTATAAGTGTGGTGCACGACACACCCATAAACAAGACTCTACTAGACACGACTTGTAGACTCCCTAGGACAGAACTGCTCTAATACCACTTTTGTCACGACCCAAACCGATGGGCCGTGATGGGCACCCGGCACCTTACCCAACCGAGTACCAACGTGGCGTATCTTTCTTATTACATTATTACATACACATGACATACGGGCCCAATAGGCCAACACAATCCTTTATAAACTCAAAACATAGGCCGGCCAGGCCGTACAATCCTTTATGTACACGACGTATGTCTACAAGCCTCTAAGAGTACATAAATATCATAAAGGTCGGGACAGAGTCCCGCCTTACCAAACAATATGTGTCTAAATCATACTAACCAAACGAGCAACTCCGAAGCAAATGGAGCGCACCAACATCTTCCGCTGAGCTGATAGCCTACTTGGAGGGCTCTCGACCTGTCTATCAGGACCTGCGGGCATGAAACGCAGCGTCCCCAGGCAAAAGGGACGTCAGTACGAATAATGTACTGAGTATGTAAGGCACATAAATAAATACATAAGAGACATGGAAGAGATATAGAGTAATTGACTCAACATGTATGTCTAGATAACTCTGTAAATAATAAATCACTTTTAGTATCATACATATGCGTGTGAATGTCATGTCATGCATAGGTATATGTTTCATAACATCATCAGCCTCTGAGGGCATCCCATCATATCATATCTGCCACTGTGGGCAAAATCATCATTGTATAC
>ML300356.1:21023-51489 GCA_005239495.1 Nicotiana undulata
ATATATATACATACATATATACGCGTATATAATGCCGTTTGAATATACATACATATATACGCGTATATAACGCCGTTTGAATCATATTTCAGCCACTGTGGGCAACATCATCATCATATACCAGCTGATCAGGTGGTGGTGCGTATATAACGCCATAACCTTTCCCATATCCCATACACATATATATACATACATATATACGCGTATATAATGCCGTTTGAATATACATACATATATACGCGTATATAACGCCGTTTGAATCATATTTCAGCCACTGTGGGCAACATCATCATCATATACCAGCTGATCAGGTGGTGGTGCATATATAACGCCATAACCTTTACCATATCCCATATACATATATATGCATACTTATATACGCGTATATAACGCCATCTGGTCATGGGTCAACATGCATGTATAAATGCATGAAATGCATATGTAATATGTCAATAAAATCTCTCGGTACGTCATAAGGTCATTATGCCTCTGATTAATATCATGAGATAAAATTTACCAACTTACATATTTCTGAGACCCATGAACATATGATAGAGTAATTTGACACGTGGAAGGATAAGAATATACATATATGTAGCATTTCTACGAATAGAGTATTTTATGGAAGTTGTGCATTTTCTCGTTTCGTTCATGTCGTATAGATCATGCCAAAAGAAAGAAGGGATAGCCTTAACATACCTGATCCGATTTTTTTGACAATCCCCCTAACACCCGTTGATTGCGACAACACGAAATGGCAGATCAAATTAGGAGAAAATTCATATGTTGTTCTTGAGAAAAATTATACCGTGCTCTCTTAAAATTGCAAATCTCGTTGCTATTACGTAGTATAACTTTGTATGAAAATTTAGCCAAAATCCGTCAGTTTCCTTAGCTATAATTCACGTTTCTTGTGAATTAGATTTGAAGATTTGTGAATTGATCCCTCTTGTATGAAATGGCAGCGTACACTTTCTCTATGAATTGATCCCATTCCTGTGTGAATTGACAGTGTACTTTCTTTGTGAAAAATGATCCCACTTGTGTGAATTTTTTTAAAAGAAAATCACATTACTACTATTCATATCCAAATGCTAGGATGAATTTGCAGAAGCAATGTTTCAAATACATGGATGAATTTGCTGAAGCAATTTACATTGCTTATGGAGATTAGACATGTCTCCCTTAGGAACCTTTTTGAGATATCATGTTACTACCACCTAGGTAATGACCAATCCCCAAAGTCTCTTAGTATTACATCTTGCAATGTGACATATGAGTCACTTAATCGATCATTATATGGCTGCCGCGTTAGTGGGGTCAAATCTTATCCATTGATTACTCATCCAATCTTTTAATTAATTTGTTTGTTCCCCACTAACCAATAGTTATCCAATTACCCACATAATTAAGAATTATCTCAAATTACTTAAAATACTACTCATCTTGTATACCACATAATCGATCATTATATACCATCGTGGTCATGTTGTACCTTGTATGACACTAGTCCTTAAATACCGAGTATTTAGCTCGGGCCATATTTTATCCCACATGTCAAACTTTGACGAAATTCATTTTCTTTGATTTTTATTACCCTTTCTCCTCCACGAATTTACTCATGACAAAAATAGCATAATTCTTATAATCTCAAAATAATCTCATTCCCGCACTTATGTTGATTAACTTACGACAAAACTTTAACGTACGAAAATGCGGGATGTAATATCTCATTTCCGAACTTTCATCAATTTACTTATGGCGAACTTTTACGTACGAAAAACTGGGGTGTAACAGAACCAAACTTTGGAAATCTTTAGAGATCTTCTGAATTTTGGGCGAAGCGGTGTTCTTGTATTTTGATAATTTCTCTGGAACTTATTACCCTTCTTTAATGGACCCAATCTCTCAAATACGGAAGTTCTCATAGTTGATTTTCCAAGTCGATCAAAGACAGAAGGCATGTTAGAAGGGGCAGATTCGTCTTCTACAGTGGTATAATTGATGTTCTCCCTTCTTATGGAGATGCGCACTGGTGACGATTGCTTGTATCCCAAACCTTCATGTTGTTGCCTCGTTGCAGCTTCTGATGGGAGCTTCCCTAACTTTGACGGCTCATTGGGATTGTATCTAGATTTTGCAAATAGCCTATAAGCGTTAGGATCAAAACCTTCATCTGTTCGTATTGTTGGGAGTGCCATATTCTGCAAACGATTTTGGTCTACAAACCATCCAAGCGGCTTTGAGGACAACTTTACTGCCTCAATTCATTTTACTAGAAGAGTTAACTTCTTTAGCGTGTTACTTTGGAGATTAGATGATTCGCCCTCGTCTTTATTCCATTTAGGGACATATTGGAGCGCACTTACTTTCTTGCCATAAGACGCAATATCCCCTCTATGAGATTTATTCGCTTTGGTATGTACCTCCCCAATAAAAACTTTGGCTTTACCAATAGTTACCTCAACTCTTTTAGTTGTGGGCTCGTCATTCATGCTTTTCATGCCATCATCAACTTTTAGCCTCGGTGAATGGTTCATCATCAGCAATTATCTTCTTCTCGGCTTCACCCTCGTAGTATTTTAAATATTGATTGTAGGTGGATGTAACTACTTTATTCTCATGTATCCAAGGTCTTCTAAGAAAGACGTCGTATGAAGTATTCGCATCGATCACATGCAGCCATGCACTTGATTGCATATCTTCAATGGTGATTCCCAGCCTGATCACACCTATGGCTATTTGCCCCCCTTGGTTGAATCTTGGATCATCACACGACTTTCTGAGAGTTCCACTACAACAAAAATGGGCTTTAGCGGCAATAACAATGGCCTCTATATGTTTTATCGGCAATTAGTGTTTCGCCGGTGAAGCCAGGGTCGCTAAAGCCTTTAGCGGCTATTGTCACAAAAGCTGGTAAAAGGTATGGTTTATTGCCGCTAAAGATTATTATCTTTAACGGAAATTGTTTGAGGCAATTATAATGGCTACTAAATCTAATCCATAACGGCTAATTATGCTGCTTTAGCAACCATTTTTATAGCTGCTAAATTCAAAATAATTGCCGCTAAAAGTTCACATCTTTAACAGCAATTGTTTGCGGCAATTATAATGGCTACTAAATCCAATCCATAATGACTAATTATACTCCTTTAACATCCATTTCTATAGACGCTAAATTTAAAATAATTATCGCTAAATGTTGGCATCTATAACGGCAATTATTTTGTGGCAATTAAAATGGTCATAGTATCCCTTCTGAAAACATCTTAGTTTACTATTTTAGTGGATAATATGTTTAACTAAATTGCCGCTAAAAGTCAATATTTTTTAACGGCAATTGTTTTACAGCAATTATAACAGCTGCAATATCCCTTGTAAAACATCTTAATTTGCCCATTTATCGGTCATTTATATAGATGGTATATCCAACTAAATTAGCGCTAAAAGTCACAAGCGGTAATAGCAATATTGTTGCCACCTACATTTATCCAAAATATGACCCAAATAAGAAAATTTATTAATATTAATTTTAAAAAAAAAACATAATATATCTCATTAAATCTTAACAAATAAAAGGAAGTACTAATCAAAAATATTGATGTCACGATAACTAAAATTATATTGTTTGAACTAAATAGCTAATGTCATTATATAACTAATTTGACGAATGATGGTCTTCAAACGATTTCCGCAACTTTTCATCATTATGAATCTTTCACCCGCCGAATTATCGAGCATCAAACTGTATGACCTGAAATTATAAAACAATTGTATCAGAAGATAAAATATAATGCGGAAAAAACATCTTTAAAATTCCATCAGTCACAATTCATAAATATGGGAATATAGCAATGTTGTAGCAGGTTCATTTCTTTTCTGGTTCAACTTCCTATCTCAGCAACTAAGTAGTTAATCAAAGTAATGAAATCACATGCAAATCCAATTCAAGAAAACTACTCGACGCGATGGTAAGTCCCAAGCTTGTGAACTTGCAAAATCAATCTACTTTTAGCACCGGTAGACTGAATCTTGCTTGCTATAGTAGAATCTCCCAACATGCTAATATTTCGGTTCAATATTTGTCGTATACCTTTCTGCAGTATTTCCATACAAAACCTTACGTTGTTCTTTCACTCAGTTTAGAAGCTTAATCTGATATGCAAACTCTTACATTTTCAGAAAGAAGGCTAGTTCCACAATGAAAGCATCTGGAGCTTCACGAGATTCAAGAAAGGTACAAAAAGCTCTTCAAAAATCGAGCTACTACGGCATAGTGGTCTCAAATGAGGTCTTTGTCCAGTCTCTCATATAGATACATTCTGTATTGATGGTATATTGACACGCTTCCTTTTTATTCATGAAGGAATCTGAAGCCAATATTCACAATGGTCGTAGAAACAATGGTGGTAATAGCCATATTTCTAAGAAAAAAGGAGCTATTGTGGCACATATATCAATGAAACCATCTTATGATACAGTGTCAGAGGCTTGTCTAATTACATATGTTGCTAACTTGAGGGAGAGATCAGAGAATGTGAAATCTCCCTCGGAATTGAGATTTTTAGTTGAAGACTCGATAAATGATTGCATGATTGGCACTAAGTTGGCAAGGTAAGATGGTTGGTAGACTGACAGAATAGTATTTCTCATTACTGGTGCTTCTTTGTTAATGTTGTATTACCACGGAGACTATCCCAAGAGAGTTGTATTTGAGTACAAGAAAGATTATGGGACACGCACACAGCACGCCACAATAAAACTCAAGTTGTGTCATCTGACTAGCCAACATGGGGGGAAATTAATTGGAGAAAAATTCAAAAGATGAGTAGTACCGTGAGACAGTGAAGTATTTTCAGCAACACTAGGTATCCTTGATGTTTGTGCTACTCGTTCATGGCCACTGTTTGCATCAGGGACCTAATAAATATTAACACATTAAATAACAATACTTTTATAGGATTGAAACTTCATTAAGAATGCCTATAACTTATGAAAATCGAGTTACCTGTTCAACAGAGTAAGCTTTTCAGATTTGTCAGGCACGCCGTAGTGACAGGACAACCCTCCATATTCAACAGAGTAAGCTTTTCTAGAGCTTTCAAAAAAGTAACACCATAATCTGTGATCTTACTGGATGAAATTTGCAACACTTTCAGATTTGCCAGGCCCACAAGAGGCTTCATATCTGAATCCGTGATGTAGTTGCATCAATTGATATTAAGAGATTCAAGCTTTTTTAGACCTTTAAGATGAACCATACCGCCGTGAATTTTTGGGCACCTCTCCAAATCTAACTTCACCAAGTTAATCAACCCAGCCAACGCACTCATCCCTTGAGCAGTAAGTATATTGTTTCTCCTAAAACTCAGAGTAGTCAAGTTTGATAGACCACTTATATTTTCCACTCCACGGTCCGTAATTTGGTCACAATAATTAAGATTTAGTGCTTGCAGATTTTTGCAGTCCTTGAGATTAGTCAGTCCAGAATCTGTGACATCAGATCCAGACACATCTAGGGAAAGTAGAGATGGACCCTGTGAAGAGATGACATCCATCCAGTGGTCGTTTAGACTAGGATATTCTCCCATATTAAGATCCTGAAGAGAACAATGGGGACATAGAGTGAAGGGAATAGGCTTGCAGACCACCTTGCAAACTATGCTCTAGATAACGGAGACATAGAGTGCCAAGACTTCTGGGAATTGGAATCAATGGGGAAAAGGATTCTGAATGATGATAAGCAACTATGTCCATACTTGAGAATAAGGGTTGCAAAGAACTGATGAGAGGAGAAGGGAGAACAAGATGGAGGAATATGGAGCGTAGTGCTGCATATTGCCATGGTCGAATCTGTATGGAGGAGAACATGGTGATACATTATTTCACTAACATTGTTTGCTTTTTTGCAGGTACTAAAACTGAGTTGTTCTATTACCTAAGGGATCTCTCTTTGGTGGTATTAATGCATTGCATTCATTCCAAAGGAGAGACTTTAGGAATAGCCAATAACTCAGTAGCATGGATTGTTAGAAGAAGATATGATAACAGGAATAAAATGCCCAGAATGTGTATGAGAATTGGGCATAGGCTGAGGTACTGGGAGGGTACTGTAAGTGCTCTCAATTATAACCTAACTGGAAACATAGCTGGCCAAGGAAAAATATCTGGCATATGCAGTAACTCAGCAACAAGGAACAGCAGGATGAGGTATGAAAATACAAGAAAAATGTCTAGAAAGTCTAAGAGAAATGGGTATGGTCAATGGAGTATGGTTGATGGCAAGAAGGACATGAACAGGGAACAAGGAACAAGTTCAAGTGCAAAAGCTGCAGGAAAAATGCTGGTGCCTAGAAAGTATAAAAGAAATGGGCATCACAAGTTAGGGGAAGAAGGGACTAGGGACGACTATGAAAACAGAAGGAAGGATGGGAGTGAACATACAGGGAGTCAGGTAGAGTGCAGGGCAGCAATTAGATTGGTACTTAGGCAGAGGAAGCTAGGAGAGAAAAGGTCTGAAACATTGCTGGGGGGAAAGGAAAATAGGAAGGAGTTACAGTGTAGAAGATCATAAAAATCTCATTAAGGGCACATGCAATCACTTTTTGAGAAGTAAAGAGGATAGGTGGAGTAGGAGTGAGGAGATCACATTGGATCACCACGTACAAATCCTTAGGGAAGAGTACATGGTGATGAGGTTTAATACTAATCTTGTGTTCTTTTTCGCAGGTTTTTATGTACTCATAGCCTACCTCTAACTACGACTTCTATGGGTGGTATTAGTACATGGTACTCATTCCCTTGAAGAAGGAAATGTGGTAGGCACAAATATGAGTACCAACTACTGGAAAAACTCAAATGGTGACATCTTCACATGTTGGAATTGGAAAGACATTGAGGAAATCATAGGGGTTTCATGGACCTGGTCCTCGATGCAACACATCTATGGGCCATGTGAGGAGTCACCCAAGGGAAGGACATCAACAAAACACAAAGGGACAGCACATGCATTTGGAGGCAAAAGATACATCGTTGGAATGACTTTGATTCAGACACGCCTCGATTGGGAGAGGAGTATGGGCTTAGACATGGAAAAATGGGGTAACACCCTGGTGAATCAAGCTCCTACATCCTCTAAGGAAGTTGATAGAATAATACAACGAAGAAAGGAACCACGGCACACAACCAAATTGGGAAGCAAAAATCACATAATAAATAGGAATACATACTATTCCTATACCTTGGCTTTCCAGGTTTGGTTTTTTGGAATTGGGCTTCATGGGAATGAAATAAGTCACCAGAATATCCAGCTAGCAATAAAGATGAGGAAAAAAGGTATATGCAATCATGAAGGCAGTATTACATTGGTGATGAAGAATGCATGCAAGTGGAACAACACGACAGTACTCACTTCTCCTAGGCAGGAACTTGGTTCATTTGGACAAACATTATGTTATTATAGGCTAGTTTTTAAAGGTAGTTTAATCATTTTTTATTTTAGATCAGGTTGTGATACTAATATTGGGCTTATTAAGTCCAATATTGGTAATAGGTTGCTATGTATAGTTGTCACATATTATCATCTCACTCCCAGTTCTGAAGACTTACATTTTATGCTAGGAATATATCCAACTAGAAATCAAGTTTTAGTTGATTTCCTTTTAAAGTGCAAGAGAAACTTTACTGATGCAATTTTTTAGGTAGCTCGTCATATGGAAAAGGAATGTGATATAAAAAACATAATGAAGTGGAAACAGAAATGGAATATTTTTTATGCCTTTAACAATGTAAAACAGAGATGTGGAATGTTTAACAGTACAACAAACAATTTAGGAAAGAGTTTAACCAAAAAAGAGTTTAACATGGAGCCAATTTTTCCACCGCTAGTTCAAACAGTTAAACTATTTCTAGTTTCACCTTCGATTTTCACATATTGGTTCATTAACTTTTAGTCAATTTTGCAAAAACATCTTTATACACAAAATGGATTGGTTATAATGAGGATTCATTGTAAACAGAATCTACATAGACCATCAACCTACAGCAAATCTCTCGTTTATGGGCATGGGACAGGTAATGTGAGTTCACATGGGATGCTAAGCTCGCATAGGTGGAGTTATGTGTTGAGCATGGATTGAATGTGCAAGTCAGATCTTATGCTGTTGGAAAGATAAGATCTTTCATCTGGTGGTTCTACCATGTGACTTTATTACACGTTTGCAGTAGTTGATGTCCAATTATTTTACTGATTACATGTATTCTGTTTTGGAGTATCTATAAGATCAACAACAGAATTACTTGTGAGTTTGCACAATTAGGATTAAGCAGAAGCCACGTTTAGGTTCTATAGTCACCACACATGCATTATGGTACCCTATCCAACAATAAGCCACAATATTACTAACTAGAGCATACCCTATCCAAAAATAATCTACAATATTCCTAACTAGAGCATGAAAGTTGGGCCAGATATACTCCAATTTGTTAGAGGTAGACTACAGGGATCAGGCAAGGTAATTATGCATAAGCTGGTTTTCAAACTATTATGCATCCCTGTGCATCTGGTAGATGGAAACAGATATATGAGTTTAACTTTGACTTATTAATAATTCAGATTTGAAAAAAAAAAAGGAACTAATGAAAAAGATTATATTTTTTTGTTAGTTCTGTGTATAAATATGTTTTTGCAAATAGACCTCCTAGAAGAAAGGCAGAAACACGAGTGATGTACTTCTTTTTCAAGATGGAGAACCTTAGAATCATAAATTGGTTATAATGAGGATTCATCGTAAACATACTATATTTACATAGACCATCAACCTACAGCAAATGAAGATACATAGACTATATCTACATAGACCATCAACCTACACCAAAAGGAGGGGCTGACCACACAAGAGAACAACATGAAGATATGATGAGTGACAACGAGTTAAGCGATGAACCTTTCTAGAATTTAAACGAGCGACATGAGGCAACTAGCTTTAAGCGTAAGACAAGGGCTGACCAAGAAAGGGGTTGGTTTGAATACTTCCCAACATGATATCCCCTCCAATGATCTGTTAGATCGATCTGGCAACATGGTACAATTTTCAAACAACCAACATATTTTAATGATGATGTCGTTGGCAAAACAACAACCAAAAGGAGGGGCTGACCACACAAGAGAACAACATGAAGATACGATGAGTGACAACGAGTTAAGCGATGAACCTGTCCAGAATTTAAATGGGCGACATGAGGCAGCTAGCTACATGGACTGACCAAGAAGAAGAGTATGAAGAAGATGAAGAAAATTATGTTGGTGATTTCGAGGAGCTAAACACTCAAGAGACTGGTTCGTCAACACGACAAGGTGGTAAAGCAAAGGACGGGGCAGTGGCTATGGTTGAGCAGGTTGCTAGTCCAGTTTGGGTACGGACAGAAAGTTAAAAGTAATAAAAAAAAGTATTAAGTCTTTTGATATCAGCAGAGACTTAAAATTTAGAACGATAGAGAGAAACTTATTATTCCCTAATAGAAAACAAGCAGCAAATTTAGACAGTGTAAATTTAGACTCTGTAATTAAATTGACCATCTCATTTAACACAATGCAGAAAGCTAACAAGAGCAGCAACAACATGCAGAAGTTGAATAAAATGCACAATGACGGAAATGTAAGTTTGCCGAAGGAATCGGGTTAAGACTTGACTTCAACCTGTGTAACAAAGTTAGGTTTTTCTGGCAGCGAAGTCGATTCAAGAGGAAAATCGATTCTACTGTAAATTTATTCTATTGTAAATCGGTTAAGAATCGAAGAGAAGAGAATTTACCTAATGGGTTGTCGTTGACACAATGTAAATCGATGTCGTTAGACGCAAGAACGAGTTTGTGCTTTTTCAGCAGAGAATTACCAGATGCGCTGCCGTTGACACAGAGAAGACAATGTTTTATGTATTTCGTTCAAGTGGGCTGTGAGTTAGGTTTTAGTTCTATTGTTTTCTAATTGAGGAGGGAAACAATAAAAGGTATAAAAAAAATGGAGGGAAAGATTTTCTCTTTTTTGTGCGGAGGGATAGTTAAAATAATACAAGATTAATTTCAATTAGTAATTTTTAGTGGCTATTATTTTTTATTGTCGGTAAAGAGGTATCTTTTACTAGCTAATGGTTTTATGCCGCTAATATTTAAGCTTAAAGAATTTATTAGCGACCATTGCCTTATTGCCGCTAAATAATTGCCGCCAAAAGCCTTTTTTTGTAGTAGTGTTCATTCATGGGAATACCAAGTTCTTTCACGGTGCGAATTGGCAAGATGTTCACTGAGGATCCTCCATCAACCAAAATTCGATTTACTTTTTCATCGCGTATATAGCCAACCAGGTATAATGGGCGGTTGTGAAGAGTGTCACCCAGTAGAAGATCATCATTTGTGAACGTAACATTTTCCTCGCATGTGTTAACTTCTTGAGAAATAGACTGGATGAGCTTTTCTAAAGATGGTGCCAACGGTAGGTCATCACTCTTTTCTTCCCCTTTATCAGCATTGCAACAAGAGGCCTCAATACCATCACGGGATATCTTCATGCGGAACCAACATGGCAAGAAATCCTCTAAGGTCACTGGATGTCATGGCTTTTGAGGGTGGTGCACCTCCACTTTTGCTTTCTTTACATGCTTAAATGTATTCCATCTCCTTGGTCTTTTCACCATTATTTTCCTTGTTGGTTGTTCCATTGATCCTTTTCGTGGTCTCCTTTTGTGGCACCTACGCCGAGTCACCAACAACGAGTCACCAACGTCCAACCTTCATCATCCTCAGGTTGATCGTCTTCAAATTTGTTGTTCTCCAATAATTCTTCATCTTTACTTTCTTTAAAACTACATAATTCGTCTAGACTGAATGAGCCAAATGTGATAGAGACTTGGTTTGTGCTTGTTTTCTCATCTTCAAGCACGATCTTCTTTTCACACGCTAAGTCCATAACTTTGTCCTTGAAGACAAAGCACTTTTTCAGAGGGTGGATCACAAGTCGATGATATTTGTAGTAATTTGGGTCATCAGTTTTCCCAGCTTCATTTGGCCGCTTCATTTCCGGAAGCTCAATGAGAGTTAACTCGAGGAGTTCTTCGAAAATGGCTGGCACATCAGAATCCAGAAATGGGTACTCTTTCTCTTGCATTTCTTTTAGAGACAACTTTTCACTTGGCTTATCATGAAACGAAGTGGATTTTATACTCTACTTCTCGCTCACCTTCGCCGTGAAATTCATAGGTGATTTGTTTACATTCATAGCTTCTTTGTTTTCAGATCTTAGTACAAACTTGCTCCATTTTCTAACTTCTTGCTTGTCATTTCCTTTGCGGGGTTCATAGATGGGCAACCTTTCATTTCTAGCGGAGGCCATGCTCAATTCCATGTCATGGTTACGAGTTCTTCAAATGTTCTAGGCTTGATACCTTGCAAGATGTAGCGCAATCCCCAAAACATGCCTTATATGCACATATCTATGCCAGAAGCTTCACTAAGCCTGTCTTTACAATTGAGACTTGCATTCCTCCAACGGCAGATAAAGTCAATGACTGGTTCACCCTTCTGTTGGCGAGTATTTGTGAGTTCCACCATGATCACATTGCGCCTTGTGCTATAAAAAAAAATGAGGAACTCTTGCTCTAGTTGATCCAAGCTATCAATAGATCAGCCTCGAGGTCTGTATACCAATCAAAATCATTTTCTTTTAGCGAGCGAACAAACTGTTTGACAAGGTAATCTCCATAAGTCCCAGCGTTGTTACATGTCTCAAAGAAGTTCACCACATGTTGCTTTGGATTGCCTTTATCATCAAGCTGTTGAAACTTTGGAGGTTGATATCCAGCAGGCATCTTCAACATATCGATCCTTGTAGTGTACGGCTTTGCGTATGTAAGGGAGGACTTGGCAGCAACTTCATATTTATTTTTAATAGTTCATTCAATGAACTCATTCAGTTGCTCGATGGGAATCATCCCTTCATATGAGACATGGATAGCCTTAGCGGATGTTACTCGTCTCGCGGGAGAATAAATCTCTGGAACTTCTAGGAGTTTGCTAGGTGTATGTGTGTATTCTTCTTCCGTCAAGATTCCCACCCCGTCTGTTACCTTGTCAATTCTAGCATCTTGATTTTGCATGCAATTGGTCAAGCCAGCGATTGCTTCTGTTAAGTTCACCAACTTCTCTTTCGCAGATGGAGTGTTTGTCACCATGACTTGCATGATTGTTGTAGATGATGGGGAGTAGCATGGATTGTCACACATATTGATTCTCGAATGGCTCACGCTACGCGGTGTAAATGGGGAGGATCCATCACTTGAAGCATCATCATCTTCCTTCATAACAGAGTTCTTGGATCCGGAGAGGTCAAGCAGAGCAAGAGTTTTCTTGATCTTTTCAACATCGTTTCCTCCTTCGGGTGCGTTTGTGGAAGATCTTTCTCCTTTTAAGGATGAAGATACGAGAACAAGGGTTGATACAAATGACACTTGGAGTGCTTGTTGTCCTAGGGAGCTCGCCTTGCTCCTTGTAACTGGTCCAAAGCTTCCAAAGGTAACATCGAGGATGCTTTCCACATCAGCGTAGAACCTGGAATTAGCAGCCTTGGTGGAAGTTGATCCGGAGTTGATTTTCTTTTAAGCCATTTCGATGTTGAACTTTGGTGATTGAAAAGTTGAGATGAGAGGTAGAGATTGTTCCACTGGGCTTGCCAGAATTTGTAGACAATAAATTGCGGCAAGAAAATAAAATCAAGACCGAAAAATATTACAACTATCATAGTATTTTAATTTGAATATTGAGTGTTACAATCCGTATGGAGCCTCTGATTATTCTTTTCAATAGTAAATAAAAGAGCTTCCGAGCTTAATCTTGAATTTTATTTTATTTTAATCCAAGTGCTCGAAGCTTGATCTTGTTCTTGACGTACTTTTAATCCAAGGGCTTGCATCTTATTCTTGAATCTTCGTCTTGATCTTTTAATCCTTAGGACACTTGAATGCTTGTAACTTTTAGAGAAATCTGCATCGTTTGATCCACGAGCTCCCTCGGGCTTCTTGTTATAACTTCTGGTGTATTTTCTGAGTTATGAAGACCTCTATTTATAGTTGTGGGAGGGAAGAGTTATGAGAAGAACAAACTATTTCCGACCAATCAAATTGAAGTGTGACAAGACCGCATTTGATTGGCCAGAATACGTCACTTGCACACGTGGCGCGATTTCATTGGCCTTTAAATGTGATTTGACATGCCTTGTCATTTTGACACATGGCTTGATCCTATTGGCTATTCCGTTTGATTTGGCGCGTCACGTCATTTGACACGTGGCACCAAACTAGGTCTCCAAGAGGATGACATTTTGCGCTTAATAAAGTGGGCTCGTCACTTAAGCCCAATTAATTGGGCTGCCCAATGGATTAAGACTTATTTATTTAATTCATATATATTGGACTTATATAATTAATTCAATTATATTAGCCCATAATATTTATTTGGACTAGTATATTAAAATATAGTCCAAATTATTTATTGAATTTAAATTCAATAAACTTTACATGCCTACACATAGTACAATATTAAAATTGAAATTGAAATGAGTGATAACTCATGAACTACATTGTTATTTTTCTTTTAAAATGTTTCCTTTAATTCTTTTTATCTATTGTTTAAAGTCTTAATATATATTAAGAAAATCAATTAATAATATTTATCGTAAGATATATTTTATGAGATTATCTTTTCTGTTCCTTAAATGAGTCATTATTGACTCTAAGCTTTAATGTTAGGATAAAATTGAAAAAAATTCAATATGTCTTTTGATTTTTTAAGTGAAATTATATTAGATCAAATATTAATCTTCTAACGTTAACGGATAAAAAGGACGGACACAAGGGAGCACTACTTTAATTTATTTAGGGACACATGTCACGTCATTCTTGTTTGGATGGTTGTTACATATCGTTTCATAATATATCGTATTGTATTATATTATATTGTATTGTATTCTTTGATGAATACAATATTTGGATAGATTGTATCGTTTGCCGTTATTTTATGATGTCATGCACCATCAATATGAATAGTAAATTTACAATATTATATATATATAAAAATGATACGGGGTACATTTATCATGTAAAAAAGTAAGGTAAATAATAAATAAAATCTATATATATAAAAGAGGGACACAAGAAGATGATGTGGCACCTCCCATTGAGCAGGATTAATATTTATCTTTTTTCTTGATTTATTGATTTTTTTCCCTCATTTATTTCCATATAGGTGCTTAAAATATTCAAGAGTGAAAAGTCACGTATTTAGTGAAAAGTCACAAATTTAATTCTCTCAATTAGTGTTCCTAAAACTCAAAAGGTGCATCATGTTCCTTCCTAGAAGCACCGTAACCTTGCAGCAATTTACAATTAATAATAAAATAACTGAAATCGGAAACATTGCAGCAATTAAAAAAATAATTGAAACGGAAACGTTGCAACAATTAATAAAAACAATTTTGGAAACTTGAAAGATCGCCTGTCTAGGATGGTTAAATACTTAAATTCTGAGGAAAAACTTTCAATCAGTGAAATAGGTGGTTTGTCATGCTCCTTACTCGAACAGAATTATTTCACTGTCTGGCATGGATAGAGAGACAAGGAGTAACTTCTAAATTGCATCATCGCAAGACACCGGCCAATTATCATCAACATGTAGTTTCTTCTTTTATCTTTTCTTTTATGTATTTCATTTACTCTTCAATTCATTACCTTATTCGCGTTTTTTCCTGAAATAATAGTCTAAGACAATGAAAAAAAATTGTTGCAGTAACTTTCCAAAACATTTTGGTGTAAGGGAAGTGATGGTGCACTTTACGTATGTTTTGTCTATTTGATGATTTTGTGTATGTTTGGTTTGACGTTAGAAAGGTAAAATCTTGAATAAGGATAATTCTTTTTCCTTCTGAAGAATACTAGATTTGAGATAAATATTTAAAAAGAACATAGATACTTGGTTGACTATACAGTTTTGCAAGGATTAAAGGTTAGTGCATTCAGAACACAAGTTACTATTATTACTTATAGGTAGACGGTAGGATGTAGCACATGTTTTGATTGTCTTTTTAGTAGTTTCAGATTTAATCCTTCATCATTTTTCCTACCCAGGTCAGTGGAGTATCTTTTATATATTTATCAATTTTTTGGTTATTTATTTACATTAACTTTTGATTTATTACTTCTCTGTTTCATTGTTGGATCTTTTTCTCTACATCCTATAAATGTAATAATTATTAATTACCTTTATGTTGAGAATATTACTAGATATTTATTAATTTATAATTTTTTACTTTATTTTGTTCATACACTAATCAATTAGTTTTTACTCAACAATTAAATCGGATAATTATTGTGTATTAATGTGACTTTCTTTATGGTGGAGCAATATATCAAACAACTCAAATTTTTAGAAAGCACGAGAACAAATTTCTGTATGATATCTGAGATTACTAAATTTGTTTATGAATAATGAATAGAGTGTAATTATATAGGTTATTTGTGGGTCAAATATATCATCAATGCCACGTTAGCTTAATTCATACAAGAGCTGTATGATACAAAGAGCAAACAATACATAGATATTTTATGTATGTGTTTTAATTTATTCCATATGTATGTCTTATGGATACTTATTTTTTCAACTTTTTATAATTTAAATTTTATTTTTTATATCTGTTATTATCAGTCTGCGCGAAGCGCGGGCAAATTAACTAGTTATCTAATAATAACGACTGATTTAACAATACAATACAATAAAATTTAAGTAACAACCAAAACAAATATGGTATTTAAAGTAACAATATGATACAATACAATACCTAACCACCATCCAAACAAGTTGCGAGTCAGTACTTACTTGTTTCCTTGCGAGAATCAATACTCACTCCTCTTTCTCTGCAACGACCGGGTCCGTCGTTTTGAGAGTTAGCGCCCCGATCCCCTAATAACTGCTTCTCCCATGTCTATTTATGCTATTGGAACTTGTCGGAGCGTTGAGTGGTGAAATTCAGAGTGATTTTGGACACATAGTCCTTAAATGTGGATTTTAGCTTTTGAAATCAGGTCGTAGCTAGAACTGTGTGAAGACGGATCCGGAATGGAATTCCGTCGACTTCGTTAGCTCCGTTGGGTGATTCCAGGGTCAGGAGCGTGTTCGGAATATGTTTTCGAGGTTGGTTGTGGATTTAGGCTTGAATTGGCGAAAGTTAGAATTTCGGCTACTTCAGTCGACAGGTAAAATTTTGATATTGAGCTCGGAATAGAATTTTGAAAGCGTCAACACGTATGTATGTCATTTATGACCTGTGTGCAAAATTTGAGGTCATTCGGATGAGTTTTGACGTGTCTCGGCATCAGTTGTGAAATTGGGAAATTTCATAAGTTCTTAGACTTGAATCTATGCAAAATTGATGATTTTGATGTTATGGGATGTGTTTTGAAGGCTCGACTAAGTTTGAATGAAGTATTAGGACTGATTGGTAAGTTTGGTTGATGTCCCGGGGGACTCGGGGGTGTTTCGTGTGCTCAACGGGTGATTTTGGAACTTGGAACACAGCTGAACCATTGATGGTCTTGGTGTTCCGCACCTGCGGATGGGAAACCGCAGGTGCGGGCTTGCAGGTGCGGAATTTAGGCAGGGGCTGCCAGTGGTCGCGGGTGCGGTATGGGTTCCCCATGTGCGGTACCGCAGGTGCGACCAATTGACCGCAGGTGCGGCCCCAACCTTGTTAAGTGAGTTCCCACATATGCGATGGATTTTCCGCAGGTGCGGTCCAAGAGTCGCAGATGCGGTATCCCTGCGTTGTTTATACAAAATTCTGAGGGTTAATGTTATTTTCACCATTTTTGAATGTAAGAGCTCGGGAGGGTAGATTTTTGGAGACTTTTGCACCTGGGTAACTTGGGTAAGTGATTTCTAACCTACTTGGATCAATTTCCATGATTCCTAACTTAAATCTAGTCCTTAAAATTCGAATTTGGGAATAAGTGGATGAACTTCATAGACCAAATTATTGGATTTTGATTGAGTTTTGACCTCCGATTTGAGAGATTCTTATATGGTTAGACTCGTGTGTGAATGGGTGTCCAGAAATTATAATATTTACCCGATTCCGAGACGTGGGCCCGGGGGACTTTTTGGGTGAATTTCCTAATTTCGCATATTAGCTTCAAATTAATTAGCTATTTTGTTTCCTTGAAGTTATATTTACATTATGCAATCGAATTGAATAGATTTGGACCACCCGGAGTTGGATACTCGTGGCAAGAGCGTGATATTGAGTTGATTAGCGCAGTCAAGGTAATTGGCTTGCCTAACTCTGTGTTGGGGACTTCCCCTTAGGTATTTTTATACTGATTTTGTTATGTGGACGCCATGTACGTGAGGTGACGAGTGCGTACACGGGTCATTGTTGCTAAAATTACACTTTTACTTCCATGACATAACTCATTTTCATTCCTAAATTACTACTTTATGTCATAACTGAGTAGTTAGCTTAGGAATAAGCATGCCTACATGTCCTTACTTGAATTCCTCTTATTTGCTACTAATTGCACCATGCTTAGGTAGCTTACCTTATTCTTGCATGTTGTTTTCTTGAACTATTTAATTAAACCGTATCCGATAGACTTCTGCATTGCATATTTAAATTGGGACTACGGACCGAGATCCAGGAGCTTTCCCCCTGTACTGCATTGCATATTTAAATTGGGACTACAGACTGAAATCCAGGAGCTTTCCCCCTGTACTGCATAACATATTTAAATTGGGACTACGGACCGAGATTCGGGAGCTTTCCCCCTGTACTGCATTGCATATTTACTGTTGAGATATATGTTGTGCTGAGCCGAGGGCTCTTCTTTATTATTTCCTTCAGTTTTCCTTTTAAATCATGCTATTATTGCTTATTTATATTTCACTGTTTAGACTTATAACTGACTTGTTTTAAAAACTCAGTAAAGCCTTAACCCGACCTCGTCACTACTTGACCGGGGTTAGGCTTGGCACTTACTGAGTACCGAATGTGGAGTACTCACGCCATTTCATGCGCATGTTTTCCCCATGTGCAGATCCAGGTACCAGCACACAGTACCGTGGTTAGGCGTATCATAGCAGCTGCTTAGGAGACCGCGAGGTAATTCTGCTGCGTCCGCAGGATCTCATGTGTCCCCTTCCACTCCAGTATAGATTTAGGAGACATCTATAGATACATTTTTCCTTATTCATTTGTTTAGAGCTACAATAGTATATAGTTTGTGATTTGTGATATTCTGGGTTTTGGGAAAGTAAAAGTTGTACATGCCGAGCGGCTAGGTTTTAATAATATTGCTTCTTCTTTACTGTTCTATTATTGTTTTGTCTTATTTTCCGCAAATTTTAGGCTTACCTAGTCGTAGAGACTAGGTGCCATCACGAGACTGTTCGGAATTAAATCGGGTCGTGACAAGTTGGTATCAGAGCGTCTAGGTTCATAGGATTCATAAGTCACAAGCCGGTTTATTAGAGTCTCGTGGATCGGTGCAGAGACTTCTGTATCTATCTTCGAGAGGCTATGTAACTGTTAAGAACAATCATATTCTTTGGAGTTCCTTATCGTGCTAGTTACTGTCATCAAAATTCTTAAACTCTATTCTATTCTTGCTTACAGATGGTTCGTACTCGTACCGGGCGTACTGATGACCAAGCACCCGAGCCCCCAGCCAGAGCTGTTAGAGGCAGGGGCTGGGGCAGAGGACGAGCACGCGGTGCAACCTGAGAACCGACAAGAGCATAGGCAGAGTATCCCCCAGCAACCACAGTTGGAGGGGCACAGGAGGTCCCTACTATTACCCCAGCCCTCCAGGAGACATTGGCTCAGTTTTTGAGTGCCTTCAGTACTCTGTCTCATGCGGGACTACTTCTGATAGCCCCAGCTACATCCTAGGCGGGGGGAGGGACACAGACTCCCGCAACCCGTACTCCTGAGCAGATGGTTCATATTGGGCAGGTTCCAGAGTACATTCTTATTACCCCAACATATCCAGCTCAACATGAGGTTATGGCAGTTGTTCCTGAGGCAGAGCATCTCCGACTTGAGAGGTACAAAAAGTTCCACCCACCTGAGTTCAATGGACTAGCTTCGGATGACGCCTTGGGTTTTCTTGAGGAGTGTCATCGCATTCTCCGCACTATGGGTATTGTGGTGACGAGTGGGGTTTCTTTTACTACTTATCAGTGGTGGCGTGCTTTTGAGCTGAGTAGTCCGGACGAGGCAGCTTCACTTACTTGGGCTCAGTTATCAGAGATGTTCCTACTTGGGTTTGTTCCTTAGAGCCTCAGGGATGCTTAGCGTGCAGAGTTTGAGCAGCTACGCCAGGGTACTATGACTGTGTCAGAGTATGCAGTCCGTTTCAGTGACTTGGCATGCCATGCACCAGCCTTGGTTTCCACGGTCAGAGAGAGGGTTCGACGCTTCATTGAGGGACTCCACCCTAGTATTAGAGAGGCCAAGAGGTCTCGAGAGACTGGTCATTTTTCAAGAGCCCGTGCACCAGCAATACACTATGGTAGGGTTTTTGTGAGTCGCCCCGTTCATTCAGCTCTTCCAGCAGCCAGTGGTATTCCAGCTCCTCCTAGACCTCATGAGCCTTATTATGCACCACCAGTATCTAGTGTGCCTCCTGCTCGAGGTGCTATCACCGGCCAGTCCAGCATGCCAGTTCAGAGTCAGCATCATCCGCCACGTCCTCTGAGGGGTTGTTTTAGGTGTGGTGACCCTTGTCATGTGATCAGAGATTGCCCCAGAGCTAGGAGGGGTGCACCACCTCAGACTTATCATGTTACAAGTCTTCCACCAGGTCCCCCAGCTATACTTCCAGCCCCAGCTGCTACCCCACCATCTCAGGCAGCTCGAGGTGGAGGTTGGGGAGGTCGAGGTCGCCCTATAGGGGGAGGCCAGGCTAGGTACTATGCTCTTCCAGCCCGATCCGAGGCCATTGCTTCATATTCAGTCATTACAGGTATTGTCCCCGTTTGTCATAGGGGTGCATCGATATTATTTGACCCAGGCTCTACATATTCATATGTGTCTTCTTATTTTTCTTCACATCTGGGGATATTTCGGGATTCTTTGAGTTCCCCCGTTTATGTTTCTACTCCTGTGGGAGATTCTCTTGTTGTGGACCGCGTATATCGGTCATGTTTGATTGTTATCAATAGTTTTGAGACCAGGGCTGATTAATTATTACTCAGTATGGTAGATTTCGATGTTATATTGGGAATGGACTGGTTGTCTCCCTACTATGCTATTCTTGATTGTCACGCCAAGACCGTGACGCTGGCTATGCCAGGATTACCGAGGTTAGAGTGGAGAGGTTCCTTAGAGTATACTCCATGTCGAGTCATTTCTTTTCTTAAGGCGCAGCGGATGGTCGAGAAGGGGTGTGATGCGTATTTGGCTTATGTGAGAGATGTTAGTGCTGAGACCCCTACAGTTGAGTCAATTCCAATTGTCAGGGACTATCCTGATGTATTTCCAGCTGATCTTCCGGGTATGCCGCCTGATAGAGACATTGATTTTGGCATTGACTTGTTGCCGGGCACTCAGCCCATTTCCATTCCTCCCTATCGCATGGCTCCTCCTGAATTGAAGGAGTTGAAGGAGAAGTTGCAGGAGTTGCTTGAAAAAGGTTTCATCAGGCCCAGTGTATCACCTTGGGGTGCTCCGGTGTTATTTGTGAAGAAAAAAGATGGTTCGATGCGTATGTGTATTGACTACCGGCAGCTGAACAAGGTGACAGTGAAGAACAAGTACCCATTGCCCCGCATTGATGATTTATTTTACCAGTTACATGGTGCTAGGGTGTTCTCCAAGATTGATATGCGTTCGGGTTATCATCAGTTGAAGATTCGGGAGCCGGATATCCCGAAGACTGCCTTCAGGACCAAATATGGCCACTACGAGTTCCTTGTTATGTCATTTGGGCTCACCAATGCCCCAACAACCTTCATGCACATGATGCAAAACATATTTTGACCGTATATTGATACTTTCGTCATCGTGTTCATTGATGACATTCTGGTATATTCTCGGTACCGGAGGACCACGAGCAACATTTGAGTACCGTACTTCAGACATTGAGAGAGAAAAGGTTGTATGCCAAATTTTCTAAGTGTGAATTTTGGCTTGATTCTGTGGCATTCTTAGTCCATGTGGTATATTCGGATGGGATCAAGGTATACCCGAAGAAGGTAGAGGCGGTGCAGAGTTGGCCTAGACCGTCTTCATCTACTGAGATCCGCAGTTTCCTCGGTTTGGCTGGGTATTATCACCGTTTTGTGGAGGGATTTTCATCTATTTTAGTGCCCATGACCAGACTGACCCAAAAAGGTGCACCTTTTATATGGAGTGAGGAGTGCGAGGAGAGCTTTTAGAAGCTCAAGACAGCCCTGGCTACAACTCCAGTGTTAGTATTACCCACAGGTTCAGGGTCCTATATAGTCTATTGTGATGCTTCGAGGATTGGCCTAGGAGCAGTGTTGATGCAGGACGGTAGGGTGATTGCCTACGCGTCCAGACAGTTTAAGGTGCATGAGAAAAACTACCATGTTCACGATCTTGAGTTAGCAGCGATTATTCACGCCCTGAAGATATGGCGTCATTATTTATATGGTGTTCCTTGTGAGATATTCACGGATCACCGGAGTTTGCAGCACATATTCAGACAGAATGATCTCAATTTGCGTCAGCGTAGGTGGTGGGAGTTACTCAAGGATTATGACATCACTATATTATACCAACAGAGAGTTTGGGTAGTTTGGCATATCTTCGTGCAGCTGAGAGGCCCTTAGCCTTGGATGTTCAGTCCTTAGCCAGTTAGTTGTGAGGTTGGATCTTTCAGATCCTTGCCGGGTATCTTCTTGTGTGGTTGCTCGATCCTCTCTTTATGACCGCATTCGAGAGCGTCAGTATGATGATCCCAACCTTCTAGCTCTTCAGGATAAAGTTCGGCAGGGTGATACCAAGGATGTGACCATAGGTGATGATGGTGTGATGAGGATGCAGGGCCGTATTTGTGTGCCCAATGTAGATGGGCTTCGGGAGCTGATTCTTGAGGAGGCCCATAGTTCGCGGTATTCCATCCATCCGGGTATCGCGAAGATGTACCAGGATCTGAGACAGCACTATTGGTGGCGAAGGATGAAGAAGGATATAGCAGAGTTTGTAGCCAAGTGTCTCAATTGTCAGCAAGTCAAATGTGAGCATCAGAGACCTGGAGGGTTACTTCAGCAGATCAAGCTTCCAGAGTGGAAGTGGGAGCGAATCACCATGGACTTTGTGGTTGGACTTCCTCGGACCTTGGGGAAGCATGATGCTATTTGGGTGATTGTGGACCGGCTGACCAAATCAGCCCATTTACAGTGTTGACTACATATTCTTCTGAGAGATTGGCCCAGATCTACAATCGGGAGATAGTCCAGTTGCACGGTGTGCCGGTGTCTATTATATCAGATCGAGGTCCTCAGTTCACCTCGCACTTCTGGAGAGCCTTACATAGTGAGTTGGGTACCCAGATAGATCTCAGCACATCATTTCACCCTCAGACGGGCGTACAATCCGAGCGCACGATTCAGATTCTTAAGGATATGCTATGTGCCTGTGTGATGGATTTTGGAGGGTCATGGGATCGATACTTGCCTCTTGCAGAGTTTGATTATTATAACAGCTACCAGTCCAGCATTCAGGTGGCGCCGTATGAGGCTTTGTATGGTAGGAGATACAGGTCTCCAGTGGGATGGTTTGAGCCGGCCGAGGCCCGATTGTTGGGTACAAACATGGTTCAGGATGCCCTGGACAAGGCGAAGGTGATTAAGGAGAAACTTCGCACAACTCAGTCCAGGCAGAAGAGTTATGCGGACTGGAAGGTTCGTGACTTGGCATTTTATGACTGGTGATCGGGTTTTGCTTCGGGTATCACTTATGAAGGGCGTCATGAGATTCGTGAAGAAGGGTAAGCTGAGTCCGAGGTTCATTGGCCCTTTTGAGGTAATTCGGCGGGTTGGGGAGGTTGCTTATAAGTTGGCCTTGCCTCCCAACCTAGCAGGAGTTCATCCGGTATTCCACGTTTCCATGCTCCGAAAGTATCACGGTGATCCGACTCATGTTTTGGATTTCAGCTCAGTCCAGTTGGACACAGATCTATCATATGTGGTGGAGCCTGTGGCGATATTGGACAGACAGGTCAGAAAGCTCAGATCGAAGAATATTGCCTCAGTCAAGGTTCAGTGGAGGGGTCATCCGGTCGAGGAGGCGACTTGGGAGACCGAGCATGATACGCGGAGTCAGTACCCCCATCTTTTCACAGCTTCAGGTATGTTTCTATACTCGTTCGAGGACGAACAATTTTCTTAAGAGGGGGAGAATGTAACGACCGGGTCGATCATTTTGAGAGTTAGCGCCCCGATCCCCTAATAATTGCTTCTCCTATGTCTATTTATGCTATTGAAACTTGTCGGAGCGTTGAGTGGTGAAATTCGGAGTGATTGTGGATACATAGTCCTTAAATGTGGATTTTAGCTTTTGAAATCAGGTCGTAGCTAGAACTGTGTGAAGATGGATCCGGAATGAAATTCTGTCGACTCCGTTAGATATGTTGGGTGATTCCGGGGTTAAGAGCGTGTTCGAAATATGTTTTCGAGGTCGGTTGTGGATTTAAGCTTGAATTGACGAAAGTTAAAATTTCGGCGATTTCGACCGAAAGGTGAAATTTTGATATCGGGCTCAGAATGGAATTTCGAAAGCGACAACAGGTATGTAATGTCATTTATGACATGTGTGCAAATTTTGAGATCATTCAGATGAGTTTTGACGTGTCTCGACATCGGTTGTGAAATTGGAAAATTTCATAAGTTCTTAGGCTTGAATCTATGCAAAATTGATGATTTTGATGTTATGGGATGTGTTTTGAAGGCTCGACTAAGTTTGAATGAAGTATTATGACTGATTGGTAAGTTNATTGATGGTTCTGGTGTTCCGCACCTGCAGATGGGGAACCGCAGGTGCGGAATTTGGCTCGCATGTGCGAAATTTAGGCAGGGGCTGCCAATGGTCGCAGGTGCGGTCTGGGTTCCGCAGGTGCGGTTCCAACCCTGTTAAGTGAGTTCCCGCACCTGCGATGGATTTTTCGCAGGTGCGATACCGCAGGTGCGGTATCCCTGGGCTGTTTATACAAAATTCCGAGGGTTTATGTTATTTTCACCATTTTTGAATTTAAGAGCTCGGGAGGGGCGATTTTTGGAGACTTTTGCACCTGGGTAACTTGGGTAAGTGATTTCTAACCTACTTGGATCAATTTCCATGATTCCTAACTTAAATCTAGTCCTTAAAATTCGAATTTGGGTGGAAAATTTGGGAAAAAGTGGATGAACTTCATAGACCAAATTATTGGGTTTTGATTGGGGTTTTGACCTCCGATTTGAGAGATTCTTATATGGTTAGACTCGTGTGTGAATGAGTGTCCAGAAAATATAATTTTTACCCGATTCCGAGACGTGGGCCCGAGGGACTTTTTGGACGAATTTCCTAATTTCGCGTATTAGCTTCAAATTAATTAGCTATTTTGTTTCCTTGAAGTTATATTTACATTATGCAATCGAATTGAATAGATTTGGGTCACCCGGAGTTGGATACTCGTGGTAAGAGCGTGATATTGAGTTGATTAGCGCAGTCAAGGTAAGTGGCTTGCCTAACTCTGTGTTGGGGACTTCCCCTTAGGTATTTTTATACTGATTTTGTTATGTGGACGCCGTGTACGTGAGGTAACGAGTGCGTACATGGGTCATTGTTGCTAAAATTCCACTTTTCCTTCCATGACATAACTCATTTTCATTCCTATATTACTGCATTATGTCATAACTGCGTAGTTAGCGTAGGAATAAGCATGCCTACCCGTCCTTACTTGAATTCCTCTTATTTGCTACTTATTGCACCATGCTTAGGTAGTTTACCTTATTTTTGCCTGTTGTTTTCTTGAACTGTTTAATTAAACCGTATCCGATAGACTTCTGCATTGCATATTTAAATTGGAACTACGGACCGAGACCCGGAAGCTTTCCCCATGTACTACATTGTATATTTAAATTGGGACTACATACTGAGATCCGGGATCATTTCTTCACCTGTATTACATAGCATATTTAAACTGGGACTATGGACCGAGATCCGGGAGCTTCCCCCTGTACTGCATTGCATATTTGCTGTTGAGATATATGTTGTGCTGAGCCGATGGCTCTTCTTTATTATTTCCTTTAGTTTTCCTTTAAAATCATGCTATCATTGCTTATTTGTATTTCACTGTTTAGACTTATAACTGACTTGTTTTAAAAACTCATTAGAGCCTTAACCTGACCCCGTCACTACTAGACTGGGGTTAGGCTTGGCACTTACTGAGTACCGAATGTGGAGTACTCACGCCCTTTCCTGCGCATGTTTTTTTCATGTGCAGATCCAGGTACCAACACACAGTACCGTGGTTAGGCGCATCATAGCAACTGTTTAGGAGACCGCGAGGTAATTCTGCCGCGTCCGCAGGATCTCATGTGTCCCCTTCCACTCCAGTATAGATTTAGGAGACATATATAGATACATTTTTCCTTATTCCTTTGTTTAGAGCTACAATAGTACAAAGTTTGTGATTTGTGATTTTTCGGGTTTTTGGAAAGTAAAAGCTGTACATGCCGAGCGGCTAAGTTTTATAGTATTGCTTCTTTTTTACTTTTCTATTATTGTTTTGTCTTATTTTCCGCAAATTTTAGGCTTACCTAGTCGTAGAGACTAGATGCCGTCATGAGACCGTTCGGAGGATAAATCGGGTCGTGACATTCTCTCTGACTTGCGGAAAATAAGAAAGGGTTAGGGTGTGTTTGGTATGAAGAAAAATATTTTTCGGAAAATATTTTCTAATTTTTCCATATTTGGGTGCCTTAAATATTTTGGAAAACATTTTCCTTATCAACTCATTTTCCTCCAATTGGAGAAAAATGTTTTCCCTATCAAGAGGAGGGAAAACATTTTCCAAAACTCCTTTTCAACCTTCCCCACCCTATTCCATACCCTCAAAACCCATCCCACATCCACCCACCCCACCCACACCCCACCTAAAAATATTTTTGTAATTTTTTTTTAATTTTTAATTTTTTATTTTTTATGCACCCCTCCCTACTCCCACCCCCACCCCACCCCCAATCCCGCACAAGAATTATTTTTTTTTACTTTTTTTTGTAATTTTAAAATTTATGTTTTTTTCTGCACCCCACCCCCTCCCCCACTCCCGCACAAGATTTGTTTTTATTTACCTTTTTTGTAATTTTTGAATTTCTGCACCCCCACCCCACCTCCTTCCCCTACCCCTCCCCCGAGAAAAAAATATATTTTTTAATATATTTTCAGTTTTACTTTTTCATCTTTCGGTTTACAGGTCCAAAATTTTTCAAGTTCCAAAATTATGAGTTCGGAGGTTTATGTGTTTCTAAGTTTACGGTTTAGAAATTATAAAGTTTACGGGTTTGAAATTTTGCGGTTTAGAAAATTTTGCGGTTCAGAAGTTTATGAAATTCGTGGGTTCGGAAAGTTGTTGGTTCGAAAGTTTATGGTTTATTGTATCAAAAGTATTTATGAATACTCTTGAGAAAATATTTTCCTTGATGCGTACCAATCCCGGGAAAATGAATAAGATTATTATTTATTTTCCAAAAAAACATTTTCTTGAAAAATATTTTCAGTTCTACCAAACACACCCTAACCACCATCCAAACAAGCTGCGAGTCAGGACTTGTTTCCTTGCGAGAATCAATACTCACTGCTCTTTCTCTTGACCTGCGGAAAATAAAAAAGGGTTAAGCTCTCACAATTTCAGCAAAACAGAAGAAGCTACGCTACTTTATAAGTATTTCTCTCGCCTTCGTTCAACAATGCTTCTTTTTCTTAATTTTTCTGCTAATTCTTTAAAATATTCAGGAAATGCGGGGTTTCTCGATAATGTTCTGAAGCTCCCTTCAATTTTGATATTTGTTTTTAAGTAATCTTTGTTGTTTTTCCCCCCATTCTTAACAGCTTTCTTTTATTAAAAGTCAATATAGGTATAATGCAGATTCATCTGGATTTTTATTTTTTATTTTTTGCTTTAAAGTATATGAATAGTAAATTTGAGCACAGTGGTTTTAGGGATATGAAACTGATTTCAGCTAATTCTGAAAGTAGGAAGTAAAAACAAGTTAAATACTTGCCCGATACCTCTTGCATGTCGAGTTCTTATGTTTCTGTTACTATTTCATGCTTTTGGGTTTAGGGTTTTAGAGGTTAGTTGATCGAAACAGGAATATCAGTGGGCTGAAATCCCTAAAAATAGTTGAAATCACTTTATGGATTTTCTTGAGGTAAAAAAGAATTTTATTTTAATTTAAGGTTGCTTATACTTTTCAGAAAAATGTTGAAAGCATTTTATGGGTTTTCTAGAGGTGAAAAAAAGAGAGGAAAAGAAGAGATTTTAAAGGTAGTTTTTTACATTTCAGGAAAAGTTGAAAGCACTTAAAGGGTTTCCTTAAAAACAAGTTGTAATATGGGTAGCTTATACATTTCATTTAATTTTTGTTTTCTGAAATGCTGGTGAATGTCTTTGGTTTTTTTTGAGGTTTTCAGTTTTTGTGACTTGATGGATGAATGCTGAGGGTAAATAATTCGAATCGAGCTTGTTTTCCTGTTTTTCTCTGTTGGCTCTCATCATAACTCATTGTGATTTTGGAATTTCTCATAATTTCTTTAGAAGGCATGCACAAAGTTACATATACTCCTGCAAACACAGTTCACATTAAAGAGCAAATTTCACCAAGCAATCCCAGTTTTCACCTAATATACATTTATTTATTCTTTTGTTTTGTTGCTTACATCTGGATTTTGTTTTATTGTTCTCTAAATGAAAGACCAAACCTTAGTCCTCCCTCTCTTTCCTTTTAGAAAAAATACTCATTTGGCCTTCCTGGAAAGAGCTTGGAAAATAGTGAAAGTTTCTAATTTTTCGAATTTCAACTGGTCTATCTTAAGACTTTTAGCTGTGAAAAATTGTCTCTGGACTGTACTACTGATTGAATATGCTTTTTGAAAGGAGAGATCATATTTGTGCACACCACAAGTTGGAATAAAATTAATGTCAATAGGTGCTTCTCGATGCAGGCGCTTCATTCAGATGACGACTTCTGATATCATGGATGAAGTGGGATGTAGTAGTGGTAAAGGGAAGATATCAAATGGATCAGCGATGATGGATTTTGATATTGATGATCTCTTTGAAGTGGATGATGATGATTGGGACGAGGATGAGGATGAGGATGAGGATGAGGATGACGATGATAATCTTGATGTGGCTCCAATCAAAGAGTTGGGTGAAGGTTTCTTGAAGAACTTTTGTAAAAAGGCATCAACTGGTTTTTTTGAGAAGTATGGCTTGATTAGTCATCAGATTAATTCCTATAATGACTTCATCAACTATGGAATCCAAAGAGTGTTTGACTCGGTTGGGGAGATCCATGTTGAGCCAGGGTATGATCCATCAAAGAGAGGTGATGGTGATTGGAAGCATGCTTCTGTGAAGTTTGGGAAGGTATCCCTTGAGCGGCCAAGGTTTTGGGCAGGGGAAAAGTTTTCTGTGGACGGTGGGAAAGAGTACCTGGACTTGTGGCCGCGTCATGCTCGCCTTCAGAACATGACCTACTCTGCCAGGATTATGGTTGAGACTCATGTTCAGGTAAGCAAATGTTTGTTTTTGCTTTGCCTATAGCCTATTGTTCTGTGTGTATCAATTTCTCCTTTTTATTTATTTATTCTCATTCATTTTCTTATTATTCTCTATTTTAAATTGGCCAGCTATGTTCTAAAATGATTGCGTTGTGTTGTTTTCCTGTAGATTAAGTTGCCATTCTTGTTGGTCTCTCTTGAATAGTTCTTTATTAAATGCATTGCCCATCTGATGATATGTAAGAAAATGGTCATCACAAAGGAAATATGAGCTCTGAGCTGCATGAATTCCTTATCCTTAATACTTTGATATTTTAACCTAAAATCCCTTCTCATGTCATGCAATTACAACTTTTCCAGTTAGCATTCAGAAATATCCAACATGTGATTTATTTTCCTATGCTAGTCTTCTCTCTTTCTTTTAGTTTCACTGGCTGCCTTTGTATATGATTTCAGGTGTATACCAAAAAGCTAGTTAGAAGCGACAAGTTCAAAACTGGGGTAGATCAGTTTGTTGACAAGGAGTGTGAGATGGAAGACAAAAGGGATGTCTTGATTGGGAGAATCCCTGTGATGGTGAACTCAGAGTTGTGCTGGATGAATGGTGTTGACAAGCCTGATTGTGAATTTGATCATGGGGGATATTTCATAGTCAAAGGGGCTGAAAAGGTAAGATCTTCCTGTTAGTAACTCACACTTGATGCCTCCACCTCTTCTACCTAAAGAGGGCATACCAAACAAGGATGGACAGCTGGTCGTAATTAGTATACTGTTCAAGCACTAACGAGTCTAAAGGGAAAATAAAAGATACAATTCAAAATACAGCCATGTCAGCTGTTTTACTACACATTAACACTTGTCAACCAAAATATTTGCTCAAATTTTAGAATATGTGATGGTAATACAGATTAGTATTAATGCCTTTGAAGAATTGGTACTTCTGTCAATAAAACTTTACCTTATCAAAAAAATAAATATTATTGCCTTTGAAGAATCTTTAGCTATTCTCATATGCAGAAGTTTTGTTCTCAAGCTTCAAGCTGAGTAATGCAATCTTTTCTCTTTTCTGCTTAAACTATACTCCTTTGTCCCAAAAAGAATGGCAAAGTACTCCTTCTAAAAAGAAAAAAAAAAAAGAAAGAAAAAAGAATGACAAAGTACTATTTTGGAAATCAAATAGTTTTTTTCTGGACGACAAATTTCAAAACATTTTCTAAATACTTCTAGCGCTAAAAGTTTATGATTTAAGTTCTTTTATGTTGGGTGTGTTTGGTATAAAGGAAAATGTTTTCCATGGAAAATGTTTTCTTGGAAAACAAGTAGTAATCTTATTTAAAATATTTTCTCAAGAGTATTCATAAATAATTTTGATACAATAAACATGAACCCATAAACTTTCGAACCAACAACCTTCCGAACCCACAAATTTCATAAATTTTTGAAACCGTGAAATTTCGAACCCGTAAACTTTATAATTTCTAAACCCGTAAACCTCGAAACACATAAACCTCCGAACTCATAACTTTGAAACTTGTAAAATAATGAACCTGTAAACCGAAAGATGAAAAAAGTAAAAAACTGAAAATAGATATAAAAAAATATTTTTTCCCGCCCCGGGGGGGGGGGGGGGGGGGGGGG
>ML300356.1:51605-105841 GCA_005239495.1 Nicotiana undulata
GAATATGGTGGGGAAGCTTGAGAAGGAGTTTTGGAAAATGTTTTCCCTTAAATGTTTTGGAAAACATTTTCCTCCAATTGGAGGAAAATGAGTTGATGAGGAAAATGTTTTCCAAAACATTTAAGCCAACCAAACATGGGAAAATTGGAAAACATTTTCCGGAAAATGTTTTCCAATTTTCCCATGTTTGGTTGGCTTAAATGTTTTGGAAAACATTTTCCTCCAATTGGAGGAAAATGTTTTCCAAAACATTTAAGCCAACCAAACATGGGAAAATTGGAAAACATTTTCCGGAAAATGTTTTCCTTCGTACCAAACACAACCGTTGTTTCTAAATATGTTATATTTATTTTAGAAAAAAAAAAGAATGAATACTTAATTCACATCGAGAATTATATGTGTTTTACTCTCGTACTATTTTCGGGATTGAGGGAATATATGCAACTTTGGGCATGCCTTCTACACTCATGCTATTATTATACTGATATAGGATATTGTTTAAGTTTTTTGGCCTTTTTGAATTAAATTTCCTATCACAGTTGCTTAAACATTGATACTTCTTGCAATTTCCATTTCAGACCTTCATCGCACAGGAGCAGATTTGTTTAAAAAGACTCTGGGTGTCAAACAGTCCCACTTGGACAGTTGCATATCGCCCAGTTGCAAAAAGGAATAGAGTCTATATTAAACTGGCTGAGACCTTGAAGCTCGAGCACATTAAGGGAGTAGAAAAAGCCCTTACTGTGTACTTCTCAGTGGCGGAAATGCCAATTTGGATTTTGTTTTTTGCTCTAGGTGTATCCTCTGACAGGGAGGTAGTAAATTTAATTGATGTGGACATTGAAGATACTAATATTGTCAATATACTAGTCGCTTCAATCCACGATGCTGATAAGAAGTGTGAGGATTTCAGGAAGGGGAAAAAGGCTCTCGCTTATGTTGATAGACTTATAAAGGGTTGTAGATTTCCACCTCAAGAGTCTGTTGAGGAGTGCATAAAACAATACCTGTTCCCTAATCTTAGTGGTCTCAAGCAGAAGGCTCGCTTCCTTGGCTATATGGTAAAGTCCCTCTTGCACGCTTTTATTGGTCGCAGAAAGGTTGACAACAGAGATGATTTTCGGAACAAGAGATTGGAGCTGGCTGGTGAGCTCCTTGAACGAGAGCTCAGGGCGCACATTAAACATGCTGAGAGGCGTATGCTGAAGGCAATGCAAAGAGATCTTTACGGAGATCGGCAAGTGCAACCAATTGAGCACTATCTTGATGCATCTATTATTACAAATGGTCTCTCCAGGGCCTTTTCCACTGGACACTGGTGTCATCCTTACAAGAGAATGGAGAGGGTCTCTGGTGTAGTAGCAACTATTAGACGAACCAATCCTTTGCAAATGACTGCTGATATGAGGAAAACACGTCAGCAGGTTACATACACTGGGAAGGTTGGCGATGCTAGATACCCGTAAGTTTTTTTGTCGGCCATGTTTTTTTTTCATGCTTCTCATTAGCAAAGGTGGTGACTTTTTTTTGTCTTACGTCTTGATCCTTTGTTCCATTCTGTCATAATTTGTGGTAGAAGTACTATTTAGACTTCAATTTTTTTTAAAAGATATGCGCCAAGACAGTGATAGATATATGAATGCAGTCTAATTCAGGTATGCCTCATTCCTCCAACAAGTCTAGCCAATTATATATGATAAAAAGGGGAAACCCAGTGCACTAAGCAAATGAAACAAGCGAGTTTTGGAACTTGTACTGAATTCCTCTTCAGAAGTTGTCTTGATCCTTTCTTTCATAATTGCCGAAAGATATGGAATCATGTTATTCTCCAATTTTTTTTTTCTTTTAGTATCCAGTTCGTTTATCCGCCAATGTGCCATTGTTTCAATTATTCTTCTAGGAAGCACCCATTGCATGTTGGAGATGGATATTATTGTTGCCGTTAATGTTAAACCAGAGCTAACGAACTACGAGGTGATCCGCTTCAATGTGCCATTGACAGTTTACATGCACGCCAGCCAACTCGCAACAATGAATCCTTTCTTCTTAGATCTTCCCCTGTTAAGATTCCTCCATAGATTGAGCACCATGTAGGGAACAACTATTTTCTTAGGAGGTTTTGTTTTTCCAAAGTGAATCTTAGTGGGGCTTTGAGTCAACTTCATTCTTTATGTGATTGTCATATGACCTAATGGAGGAACTTCTTAAAGATGATCTATTCATAATTATCTTATCAAATTATACCCTTTCTTTTCTGTGTTTCCATGCCATAATAAATTTCTCCAGATAGCATGCAGCCTCTTCTCCACCTTGGCCGGAAGTGGGAATAACGACATAGCATATGTAGGCAAAGCGTCCAACACAGTATTTATCAAAGTGGTTTTGCCACCAAGTGATAGATACTGTGTCTTCCATCTAGCCAATTTCCACTCACATTTGTCTAGTACATCATTCCGTATCTCCTTTGCTTTATTTTCTGGGTAGAGATCCCACCTCACATCCAAGGATACCAGCTAGAACTTGAGTTTTTGCACCTCCATTTACTGGATATAACTTCCTCTTCTCCCAATTAATATATAACCCAGACACAACTTCAAATAGGATAAATATTAGTCTGACATTCTCTTTATTAGCTTCCCAAAAAATTAATGTGTCATCAACATATAGGAGGTGAGTGATGGCTAAGCAGTTTGTTAATCTTCTGTTTATTTGAAAGCCCCTGATCCATCCATTTCTAGCGCCCTTCACCATCATGTTGTTTAATCCCTCCATGGCAATAATGAACAGGAAAGGAGATGAGGATCTCCTTGCCTAAGTCCCCTTTGAGATGGAAAAAACCTTCAGGGGTACCATTCACTACTATAGAGAATCTGACACTTCTAATACAGAAGTGAATCCATCTAATCCATTTGGAACCAAAACCAATGTCCCTTAGGATATTTATGAGAAAATTCCAATTTACATGGTCAAAGGCTTTCTGTATGTCCAATTTGCACAGTAACCCTGGCTCCTTGGCTCCTGTTCCTTCATTCTTGAGTCCGCACACTCATTTGCAATTAAAGCTGCATCCATAATTTGCCTCCCTTTGATGAAGGTCATTTGATGTCTGCTAACCAACTTATCCACCACTTTCTTTAATCTTTCAGCCAAGATCTTGGAGATTATCTTATAAACACTGATAATTAAGCTAATAGGTCTATAGTCCTTTAGCTCTTTAGCCCCCCTCTTCTTAGGGATCAAAACCACATATGTAGCATTGAAGCTATTCTCAAAGTACTCCTGAGAATGAAAGTTATGGATAGTATCCATAATATCAAGTTTGATCACCTCCCAACATGAATGAAAGAAACCCATGGAAAATCCATTAGGTCCAGGTGCCTTTTTAGCCTCACACATCTTTATGCATTCAAAGACCTCTTGGTCCTCAAACTTTTTTTGTAGCCATTCTTGTTCTTCCTCAGAAATACTTTGGGAGTCTTCCTTGGTAAACTGTGATCTCCAGGCCTCTGTTTCCGAGTACAACTTCTGATAAAAGGAGATAATTTCTCCTTTAATTTCTTCAGGTTCAGTGATCTCTGCCCCATCAATAAGTAATTCATCAATGTGATTATGCATTTTCTGAGCGTTTGCCATTCTGTGGAAAAATTTAGAGTTCTTGTCTCCCTGTTTCAACCATAGTATTCTAGATCTTTGTCTCCAAGCTATCTCCTCATGCCTTGCAATTTCTTCCACTTCTACTTCGAGGTTAACTTTCTGGGCTAGTTCATCATCAGTTAGGTTTCTTTGCTCTTGTAATGAATCCAGTTGGGCTATCCTCTCCAATATGTCAGTCTTCTTCCTTTCCAAGTTCCCATAATTTGCCAAAATCCATTCCTTGAGCTTTCCCTCCGGCATTTTCAGTTTAATGGCTAGAATATAATCAGGTCTGCCAGTCACTCTGAATGACTCCCACCATTCCATCACCTTCTCCTTGAACCCTTCTGTGCGTAGCCACCAGCTTTCAAATTTGAAATGAGATTTACTGGTTCCCCATTCACCACACCCTAAAATGATAGGGTTGTGGTCTGATGCAACTCTTGGGAGTGTAGACTGCCTAATGTGTCTGAAACTCACATCCCATTCAGTGGAGAATAGAGTCCTGTCAATTCTAGAAGCCTCACTCTGATTATTCCTCCTGTCCCAAGTAAAAGATCCCCCAAATAAAGGGGGATCTACTAGTTCCAATTCTTGAATGATATCTGAGAACTCCTTCATGGCTCTAGTAAGATAGGAATTATTACTTCTTTCATTTATGAATCTGGTTGTGTTGAAATCTCCACAGACCACCCAAGGTCCTTCCCAAATTCCGCTAATAGCAGCCAGTTCCCACCATAGTAATTTTCTTTCCTTCCTGCAGTGATGCACCATGTGAAATTGTCGTTCATAGTCAATTACATGTGATGTTGTAACTGCCTGTGTTGACCAACTTACCCTTATGACCTCTTTTATCCCACAGAATCACTATCCCTCCCCTAGTCCCACTTGCCTCTAGGAATACAAAATCTACCCATCTATTGCCCCATAGTTGACTGAAAAAGCAACTTTCATCACCTTCAAGCTTTGTATCTTGTAAAACCACCACATCTGCCTTCCATTGATCTAGCAACATTTTTACAACATCCCTCTTGACCTTTCTATTCAATCCCCTTACATCCCTCTTGACCTTTCTATTCTCCATCCTTGTACTTGATATTGCTTATCAACCCCTGTACCTCATCCCCTAGGTTTAGCATCCTTATTATAAGAGCTGCTACACTCTGCCCTAATCCCATATCCTTTTATTTTCATAAAGAGAGATAGAGCATTCCATTCACACCCTTGAAAGTGAACCCCAAACTTCTTACTCAGTTTTAATACATTTTGATGAACCCATAGAGTTGCTTCAGTTTCAGCCCTTTGTACCTGCACTTTCAGTGGTGTTTGTTCTTGTATCTGCCAATTGTCTGCATCTTCCGCTTGATCTTCCACATGCATGACTTGATTGTCAAACCCCATCGTCGTTCCTGCTTCATCCCCTTGTTCCCCACTTTGAATTGAAACCCTTGTTCCCCACTTTGAATTGAAATGGAGAGTACATAGGGAGATTTATCTTTCAAAGCTGTGCGAAACTACCAACTTCAAATGTAAAGCCAAAATTGATTCTGTTCCATTCCCGGCTTTGGACGTTATGAATCTTGGGAGATTTCTTTTTCCTTTCATAATCCTTTTCCATAAGGTTGTCTAGTATGGCATTCTGATATAATGTTGTGATTTCATCTGACAACTACCCATTGACCACTTCCATACTTCACATCTAAATCACCTCTCCACTGTGTATTTTGCACACAAGTGAAATTGAATAGCAATTTTTCCAAAAAGAACTAGCTTAAAAACATCTAGTCTTCTTATCCCGAATACCCATATGGTTGTAGTTGTGACCCTCTGCCAGTTGATCAAGCATTTTTTTTAAAGTGTTGACAAGGTGGTTCTTTTCTGTCTCCATTTGCTCCCTTCCTAGGGAAATCCCTCATTTATATCTCAAGTTTCTTGAACACAGAGGATGCAATGGGGAACGAAGGCATGATGAAGTATGCAGCATACCCTAAACTGGTACGAGTCTTGGATAGCCCACATCTGGGAATTTCATTTCCTCCGATCATTCCCAATGTCAGTAATTCGGTTCTTCTCTCCAGTGATCCATGCCATGTAACAGAAGTTGCCATTGAAAATGATGGAGTTAGGGATCTTGCCCGTCTTTTACCATCAGCTTTACCCTTGACATATAAGCTGTATTCAAGTCTACTGAGCAGACTCATCCACTGGAGATGGATTGAGATCTGACCAAATTCACCAAGAAAATAACATTATTTCTCTTTAGGTATGTGCAATTGGTTCTGAAGGCTCAAGGATCTAGCATCAGAAAAGAATCTTTCATTTATCTATTTTCTTCCAAAATTCTGTTGCTCTCAATTTTGGGTTGAAATATGAAGTGTAAAGAGCATCACCTTACCTGGATACCTTCAAACAAACTAGTCGTCTATTGCCGTGTCCGGATATTGCATCCTGTCAATATCCTGTTACGTTACATCACGTAGCATCATCCATGAAGCCAACCTGCTTATTGATCGCCTGAACATCAGGTCTCAAGATTAGCAATCTTTTTCAGTTGGTTCTTCTGACCTTTGAGAAAAGGTATTGTATTATTAACAAACCAGCACTAAGAATGCACTGCGATCTTACGTTGTACAAGGTGAAACTTGAAAGCAAAGAACCTCTGTATCCCTGTAGAAATTCTCTAAAGTGTAAGATTGATTTTGTCTCATTTACAGGTTCCTTATTTTACACTGTAAAGCAAGCAAAATTATACAGTAGAATTTATCTTCTGATTAGCTTTGTCTTCAAAAGATCTCATACTTCTCCATTCCCAAACTATCCACCATATACAAGCAGGGATCAAAGCACAAAAAGAAAGTGCCAGCTAAATTCTGGTAACAGTCACCTTCATGGGTTAAGGGCCACCAAGCTGCAGTCTTGCTCTGCCAGCAAGGAAGGAGCAAATGAACATAAATCTTCCCTACATGATCTTACTAGTTCCGGTTCGACAAAGCTAAAGTTTGATCCAATCTACTTTTTCCTTCGCCATAGGACTAGGCTCATGTTACTAAGCAGAATCACATCAACCCTAAATTATGGGAAAACAATTCAATTTCTAATTGCTGTTAGATTCTATTTTGAATTTTGCACTGATACTGTCCTAAGATTTTAAAGATGAGAGAGAAGGATATCATACAACTAATTTTGATGTAGAACTCTAAGCGTATATTCAGTTTTATGTCTCAAAATCTCTTTCTTGGGATGTATGAGAGACTTGTGGATTACGGAGCACATAGGACTAGGGCTAGACTGGTATGATATGTGACATAAGGTTTCTCTTATAGTCCTTTCTATTTTGAAATGTGATTAAGATTGAGGGCTCGCTGTACTGTCTTTTTACTAGTACTTGGCATTTTGGGACATTGAGTTACCTTCTGTCCTAGTTTATATGTCAACATCTATATTCAACAACATGGCATGTTTAATTTCTAATGGTTTAGATATCAGCATGTATGGGACGAAAGAAACCACAGATGTTTTGATGGAATCTCAACTCCAACTCACACTTTGAAGGCTTTTTTCTTAGTTAACCTTTACAGTTGGAATTTTGTTGAACCTGTATGTTGTCTAGTAAATTTTTTGGATTTTGTTGGCTTCCTGAACTTTAACTGATCCTTTGTCATGGTGCTGACATTATCATCTCTTTTATACTCCCTTTTGCATCTACTTGATGCCATTTAATGATATTTGCTTCATCAAAAAAAGATATCAGCATGTATGCATTGTGATCGAGTAGTTTGTTTGTGTTCTGTTTAACTTAAGTATGATAATCTAATGTGTGTTCTGGATTGGCTGGTTAGTTGGTCGTTTCTGAATGCTTAACAAGTTGATATGTGTGCACATCTATATTCATGAACATGGGCGTTTTAATTTCTAATGCTTTAGATATCAGCATTTATGCGTTGTGATATCAGCATGTATGCATTGTGATCGAGTAGTTTGTTTGTGTTTCACTTAAGTATGATAATTGTTACAATAGTTATGTGAATATTTGTAATTAGTTAGGTCCCTTATGTAATAGGAGTAGGTTATGTGTTATGTATACATATAAATAGGGCTCATTGTAACATAGAATATCAATAATAGATTTTTCTCCCGTGCATTCTCATATGGTATCAGAGCATTGGTGAGATAATTATCGTTGTGCGTCATTCCAACGACATCCGGGAAGAAATCAGTCGTCACCGTGCAATTTTTCCGTGACTTAAGCAGCTGTTTACGTTAGCCTGAGTTTCAGTGGGGTTTGTGCAAATTTCAACACGGTCCTGTCACCGGGGACCAACCCCCAGTGAAGATCTCCGACAGAAAACGTCACACGCGCCGTCACGCGCCTCCGTGAGTTAGGGTTCCGGCGAGAGTGTCACCTCACGCGCCGACGAGTGAGGTCGTTTTCTGGCATCTTTCGAGTCTGATTTTTCTACTGGGCTGGTTGCCCGCCTCTTCCGACTCGACCTATCAAGATTTTGTGGTTTCTTAGTTACTGGAAAAGTGTTTGCCGGCGAAAGCAGTGGTCTTTTTCCGGCCACCTTGTTCACATTCTAAGGTTGCCTGTTGATTCCGACCTTATTCATTTAATTTCCACTGTTTTGTTGACTTCAATTTGCTTACAACGAAGATATGAGAAGTCAGAGCACTTGCGCCTGTCAATCGAAGGTCTTCAACACAAATTTTTCTGCACTCTGAAGCTCGACTTACAATATCATACCAACTTACTCCAGTTTGGTGATCAGAACTGTGTCCGATCATTATAATAGTTTGGTTCCAGTTTCTAATTGCTTTATCTCATCACTATTGGTAATCTTCATCAAATATTTGGCTTTGATCTCTCTTAAGTTCATCATAATGTCACTCAGATCTGATGCTTTTGGCTCAAATACTGTTGGATCCTATACTTCGAATGTTGATATGGTGTCTTTATCAGATTATATCGAGTTCCTTCAGACTTCAGTATAAAGCATGTAAGCAGTTATTTCTGAGATAGCTTCTGTAGCTCAAACAAGTAATAACGTGATTTGTGTCTCTCAACCGTCTTCTTCTTCCGACTCTTATGGTAACAAATTTCTTTTCACTACTATTTCATATTCTCAATCTTTCCAACAGTCACAATGGCCAATGGATCTCAAACCATGGCAACTGGAATAGGTCAAGGAAGCCCACTTCCTTCATTACCTTTAGATTCAGTTCTTTATGTTCCCAATAGTCATTTTAATCTCATTGCCGTTAGTCGCTTAGCCAAATCACTTAAATGTGCTGTTTTATTTCTTGATGACCTTGTTTTCATACAAGAACGCAGTACGGGGCGGATCATTGATACCATGCGTGAGTTAGATGGACTTTATTACCTTATCCTTGCAAAATCACATTGACCCACATCTTGTCTTCCTTCAATAACATGTCCTGTTACTAATCCACCAGATTTATTACATAAACGGTTGGGACATCCCAGTTTGTCAAAACTTCAAAAAATGGTACCTGGCTTATCTCACTTACCCACCCTAGAGTATGAGTCATGTCAGCTCGGTAAGCATACCTGCTTCCATTTCCCTCGGCGTCTTGATAATCGAGCAGAGTCACCTTTTACTAAAGTCCATTCAGACGTTTGGGGTCCTAGTTGGGTCAGTTCTACCTTGGGATTCCGCTACTTTGTCAGTTTCATTGATGATTATTCTAGGTGCGCTTGGATATTTTTGATCAAAGTTCGATCCGAGTTGTTTTCTATTTACCAGACCTTCCACGTTGAAATTCAAAATCAATTTGGGGTTTCTACCCGCACATTACATAGTGATAATGCCCTAGAGTATTTGTCTTCCCCATTTCAACAGTTTATAAACTCATGGATTATTCATCAAACATCTTGTCGGTACACATCCCAACAAAATGGGGTAAATGAAAGAAAAAAGATGCATCTTATTGAAACTACTCATACCCTACTCATACAATCTCATGTTCCGTTGCATTTTTGGGGGATGCAGTTCTTACATCTTGCTAACTTATCATATGCCATCTTCAGCTATCCAGAATCAGGTTCCATTCTCTGTCCTGTTTCCCACTTACCTTTGTTCTCTCTTCCACCCCGTGTCTTTGGGAGCACGTGTTTTGTTCATAACCTTACTCCAGGAAAAGATAAGTTAGCTCCTCGTGCTCTTAAGTGCACATTTCTGGGTTACTCGAGAATGCAAAAGGGATATCGATGCTATTCTCCTGACCTCCAGCGGTATCTTATGTCTGCTGATGTTACCTTCTTTGAAACCCAATCATATTCCACAGGTCCAAGTAATAACTTAGATATTTCTGAGGTGCTACCAGTTCCGTCTTTTGAAGATTCAGTCACTATCTCCCATTCATCTTCCTCTATAGCTCCAGTCGCAGCTGCACCACCTATAGCTCCAGTTCTTCCACTTATAGCTCCAATGCCACCACCTAGTACAATTCAACCTTCTACAGCTCCACCACTCCAGGCTTGTCATCGTCGTTCGCGCCCAGCATCAGGCATCAGACCCAGCTAATTCACGTCCTGCACCTGACCCTGCTAATATTGCGGACTTGACTCCTCTTAGTCAACCGATTGCACTACGAAAAGGTATACGATCCACACTTAATCCTAATCCCCATTGTGTCGGTTTAAGTTACCATCGTCTGCTATCATCCCATTGTGCATTTGTATCATCTTTGTCCTCTGTTTCCATCCGTAAGTCTACAGGCGAAGCGCTATCTCATCCAGGATGGCGACAAGCTATGATTGACGAGATGTCTGCTTTACATACGAGTGGTACTTGGGAGCCTGTTCCTCTTCTTTCGGGTAAATCGACTGTTGGTTGTCGTTGGGTGTATGCAGTCAAAGTTGGTCCAGATGGTCAGGTTGATTGACTTAAGGCTCGTCTTGTTTCTAAAGGGTATACTCAGATATTTGGGCTCGATTACAGTGATACTTTCTCTCCCGTGGCTAAAATAGCAACAGTCCGCCCTTTTCTATCCATGGATGCTGTTCGCCATTGGCCTCTCTATCAGTTGAACATTAAGAATGCTTTTCTTCACGGTGACCTTGAGGATGAGGTTTATATGGAGCAACCACCTGGTTTTGTTGCTCAGGGGGAGTCTAGTGGCCTTGTATGTCGGTTGCGCCGCTCCCTCTATGGTCTAAAGCAGTCTCCTCGAGCCTGGTTCGGTAAGTTCATCACAGTTATTCAGGAGTTTGGCATGACTCGTAGTGAAGCTGATCACTCTGTGTTTTATCGGCATTCTACTTCAAATCTCTATATTTATTTGATCGTTATGTTGACGATATTGTTATTACTGGCAATGATCAGGATGGTATTAAGTGTCACATGGGTGATTTTAATCCGTCCGAACCACACCCGTGCGGCAGTCAAGTTGTGCGCTTGACTCAGCCTTTCCCACACTTAGCCAAATTTCAGTAGCTTTGGCCTTGACAAATTTTAGGCAACAAAAACAATAGGAACACAAGCCAATACGGGAAAACCCAACCTTTGCATTAATATCAAAACAACACAAAGGACACCCTCACTTGCTATGATCACAAGTCGATCACAACCCACTTTTGACGAAGAACACAAGTCGTTCTTGGCCAACACTAAGACCTGCCCAAGCCTAGCCTTAGTCCCTTTTGAAACACCTTGAAGCCCTCACGTTTCACTCTTGTTTCCCACTTGTAATTTCCCACGAAATTACCCACACACTTCTGCCTAAGTCCATAAGGCCCTATTTATAAAACATAGGCAGCCCTTAGACTTGGCAGCACATTGACACTTGTCGTCGACAGCTTTTGCCACTTGGCGGGCTAAGTTTAAACATGTTCCTAACTTGTAGTTGACATCCCCAACTACTTAGGCCATTATACACGAAATAAGGTCATTGATACAAGCATAATCAGTTCATGGGAGATCATGGGGACAAGGAGTTAGGAAATGTAACCGCCAACTACTTTGGCATGTGCTTTGCATGTGCCTTTGACTTGGTCAGCCATGCTCCACGCCCAAGCTTGCTTTGTGCCAAGCTTTAGCTCATCTTTGACATTGTTCCGCACCAATGTCTCACCCGCATTCCGCCGCCATGACTTTGCCGCACACGTCCGACGCCACTGCCGTCCGCACACTGCCTTGGCCTAGTTTCCTGCCTTGCCCATGCCACTGCTCATTTCCCTCATGCCATTGCTTGTATTTTCGTTCACATAGCCTTGCCTTGGCTATTGAAAGCCTTTGCCATCAACCCGCACTTCCGTCTTGCCTTAGCTTCCCCCGCATATAGCTGCCACAACCCATAGAGTCATTGCCACTGATTTTGGCACGCATGCCGTGCCATGCCGCCCTAACATTGCCCACACTCAAGCCCTTTCCAAGCGTGTCTTGCCCATGGCAAGACCTTGGCCAATACTTGCCCACAACAGCCCTCATGTCAATGTCTTGTCCGTCGCCTGCATGATCGTTTGGCCCGCGCATAGGCCAATGACAAGGCCATCACGCCCAATCCTTGCCACAGCCAACGCCCGATGTCAAAGAATTGGGTCCTAACATTAAGGATGGTATTAGTAAGTTAAAGCTGTGAGTGTTGAGAGTCAATTTATGGATTCTCCATGTGATAGTTATTGGGATGTAGTTGTCCGCATTCTTCGGTATATAAAATCAGCTCAATGCAAAGGTTTATTGTTTGAGGATCGAGGCCAAGATGCTGTTTGGACAGGATCACTTTCTGATAGTCGTTCTACGTTTGGATATTGTGTCTTAGTAGGAGGAAATTTAGTGTCCTGGAAGAGCAAGAAACATAATGTGGTTGCTCGGTCTAGTGCAGAAGCAGAGATATTGGTACAAAGTTTGTGAAGTCGAAGGATCAAACTTGCAGATATTTTCACCAAGTTGCTCACTGGTCCTCGTATTAGTTACATATGTAACAAGTTCGGTACATATGATTTATATGCACCATCTTGAGGGGAGTGTTAGAATAGTTATGTGAATATATGTAATTAGTCCTAAGGGTGTTCCCGCGGCAGACGGTTGAAGCTGGATTTAGAAAGGATCAGCATCAGTGCATGTATGATATTTTAAGGACAAGAAATATTGGACTAGACTATTCCTTATGTAGATGTAGTGGATAAGCTCTCCGTGTTGGGATAGGCGTTCGGATTTCCACAGCTATTCTAAGAGCGTGCTGAGAATTGTTATGTGAATATATTAATTAGTCCTAGTCCCTTGTGTTATAGGAGTTAGTTATGTGTTATGCCTACATATAAATAGGGCTCATTGTAACATTGAATATCAATAATAGATTTTTTTGCCGTGGATTCTCACAATAATCTAATGTGTGTTCTTGATTGGCTGGTTTTTGGTCGTTTTTGGATGCTTAAAATGTTGATATGCGTACACATCTATATTCATGAACATGGGTGTTTTAATTTTTAATGCTTTAGATATCAGCATGTATGCATTGTGATTCAGTATTTTATTTTTGTCCTGTTTAACTTAAGTATGCTAATCTATTGATGTTAAAATAACTTATTCAGACATCCTTCACACTGGGGAAAGGTATGTTTTCTCTCCACCCCAGATGGAGAAAATTGTGGCCTGGTGAAAAACTTGGCGAGTATGGGTCTTGTCAGCACAACTATTTTGAAGCCACTTCTTGAGACATTGTACCGGTGTGGGATGCAAAAGTTAGTAGATGATAGTGCCACCTCACTCCATGGAAAGCAAAAGGTACTTCTAAATGGGGATTGGGTTGGAGTATGTGAAGATTCTGCACTCTTTGTTTCAAAGCTAAGACGTAAGCGCCGCAGGAATGAAGTGCCACACCAGGTTGGCTCATAATCATTTTCATTTAATTTTGTACAGCAGAATCATAAAACCTTATTGTTGTAAGCTTGTTCTTTTTAATATATTGCAAGTATGTTCATTGATTCACCAAAAGGATGGTTATAAAACTGTTTAACATAGAGACTCGTCTTTTTCTCCTTTTCCTGAAGTAGAATATAACTTTTATGGTGTACTGTATTGAATGTACAATATCATGTTAGGGCCGCAGGAATAAGGTCCCACATCAGGTTAACCCATCATCATTTTGAGTTAGTTAAGGAATATTCGTTTTGTGTGTTGCGTGCTCGTGCACGTCCTTTTTTTTTTTTTTTTTTCAGTGTATAAAATGTAACTCTTGTTTATATATGAGTATGTCATCAAGTCATCATAAGGAGGATTATCAAACTGTAAACCAAAATGTAAAACATCTGTCTTTTTTTCTTTGTTCCTCAAGTTTATGGTATATTGAATTGAATGTACAATTGTACATAACAATTTTTTAAGGGTAAAATAACATATACTACTGCAGGATTAAAGTGTCACACCAGATTAACTGATAATCATTTTCATTTAATTATGTGCAGCAGTCATAAAATTTACTGTAGAATGTTTGGTTATATTGCTAGTACATTAATTAATTCATTAAAAGGGCGATTATATAACTATTAACCAAAAGTGAAAGACATCTTTTCTCTTTGTTCCTGAAACAGACGTGACTTTTGTGGTATATGGTATTGAATGTAGAATAACGTGTATGCTGTTAAATCCCGAACTCTCAAGCTGACAGTGGGTTGTGCCTCTTTTTTTCCGTGGTGACCCGAACTATTAACGTCTTGGTTGGAAGTAGAGGGTTCTACCACTGGAGCAGCCCTATCTTGTCTTTTCTTAAATGGAAATAATTGTTTTCAGGATAACTATAACACTATAGTAGAGATATGATACTGGGAGTGCAAAAGGACAAGGTGACAATGAATTTGGAATAGATGGAATATCTCTTTGCAGTGTGCAGGAATTCTAAACTAACCAAACAATACTTATATCTTAAAGATTGAAGGATTCAAACTACTACAACAACAACAACTACCCAGTAAAATCCCACAAAGTGGGATCTGGAGAGGGTAAAGCCTACGCAGACCTTACCCCTACCCGGATCGGGCAGAGAGGCTGTTTCCAATAGACCCTCGGCTCAGGAATACGGAAATAAAAACAAGAAAAGACAAGTCATTGATTTCTTCTAGCAATAATAGATATACCATGCAAGTTTAAAGCATGGAAGTTGATGTATCCTCTTGACAGAAGAAATTCAACCCAGTACCTTTTGTCCTTAGCATGTGAAGTGCTGCGTAAAGTCTCTCTTTGTATATGGATATTAAAAATTTACTCTAGTAAATTTACTCGAGTAAATTTTCTGGAGAAGTGTTGTGTCCTATAAGATTTGTTAATTTGATGTTCATACACTAACAGTCTAAAATTTTCTTCTAGGTTGAAGTTAAGAGAGATGAGCAGCAGGGTGAAGTTCGCATATTTTCTGATGCGGGAAGGATTCTGCGCCCTCTTCTTGTTGTTTCAAATCTAAAGAAAATCAAAGCTTTGAAAGGGGGAGACTATGGCTTCCAATCTCTTCTGGACAATGGGATTATTGAGCTTATAGGACCTGAAGAAGAAGAAGACTGTCGAACTGCATGGGGAGTTGAATACCTCTTAAAAGCAGATAAGGAGAACCCACCCGCCAAGTATACCCATTGTGAGTTAGACATGTCATTCCTATTAGGCTTGAGCTGTGGTATTATCCCTTTTGCAAATCATGATCATGCTAGAAGAGTCCTCTATCAGTCTGAAAAGCACTCTCAGCAGGCAATTGGGTTTTCAACAGTGAATCCAAACATTAGAGCTGATACAAATACCCATCAATTGTATTATCCTCAGAGGCCACTTTTCCGGACAATGTTGTCAGATTCCCTTGGGAAGCCCAAATATGCTCGTTGCCAGAAAGGAATGCTTCCACGGCCTGAATACTACAATGGTCAATGTGCTATTGTTGCAGTAAATGTTCACCTTGGCTATAACCAAGAAGATTCATTGGTTATGAATCGTGCATCACTGGAGCGTGGAATGTTTCGGTCGGAGCATGTTAGGAGCTACAAGGCTGAGGTCGACAATAAGGAAGCTATTGGAAAGAAGCTAAAGATCGAGGATTCTGTTAACTTTGGGAAAACCCAGAGTAAAATTGGACGAGTGGACAGCCTAGATGATGATGGTTTTCCATTCATTGGGGCAAATCTCCAGAGCGGGGATATCATAATTGGGAAATACGCAGAATCAGGGGCTGATCACAGTGTCAAGCTGAAGCATACTGAAAGGGGTATGGTTCAAAAGGTTCTGCTCTCTGCCAATGATGAAGGGAAGAACTTTGCTGTTGTATCTCTGAGACAAGTAAGATGCAAATCTCTCTCTCTCTCTCTCTATGTATGTGTGTGTGTGCGCGCTTATGTGCAGGAAGCTGTTTGTAGGCAATATTAAGTCTACAAAACTATATTAAGTCTTTGGACAGCTGTTTGCAGGCAATATAGAAAGCTTATTAAAGTAGTTGCATTTTGCGGGGGATGTCTTCATGATAAAAGGAGACCATATGTAGATTCAAGTACTTTGAACTCTCATTAATGAACTCATTGAAAGACTGGCCAGTTAACTGAATAAAGTAGATTTGTACATAAGTAGCATATGTTTCAAGGACTGACTCATGTAAAAGATTCTGAAAAAATCAATGGGTCCTTAGGAAGTATTATCCTCTGTCGGGGGGTTTTATCCAGTAAAGGAAAATCACTGGGTGATAATGGCGAGGGAACTTATAAACTACCCAAGCTCCTCGTTTTCAACCAATGTAAGAAAAGGTCTGATGTATCAATAGAGCGGCCTCCACCCCCAACAAGGGGTTTGTGGCTGCCAACTGCAAGGGGTCTGCCCTTTAGTGCCTCCTATTGACAAATGGATCCTTCAACAAATCCTCATGGGGTATTACTCTGCTACCAACATGGTTTGGGATTTTTTGTCCTGAAAAGACGCCTCACGAGTGGGAGGGAGCTCATAAGCTGTCCAAGCCCCTTGTCTTTGACATATGAGACAAGGTCCCAAGTACCAACAGCTGATACTAAGTCGTGACACAAATTGAACTTTCTCAAGTTTACAATCATCCAGGATACTGCAGTACATCATTTGATATATCTATTTAGAAGTTTTTGTACTGTTAAGAGTTAGCAAAGAAAGCTGTCAGCTGTAAGCATTATGGCCTCTGTGTTATGATTCGAAGATACATGTGAGAAAATGTCGGTCACTTCCTAACAATCTTTACCTTTCTTCCACCCTGTCCTTCCCCGAGAAAAGAAACATGAAACTTAGAATACCTGGAAGACACTATATAACTAATCCTAATTCACTTTCATTGATTGCAGTATTCTTGTATATTTTGTGCAGGTTCGTTCTCCATGTCTTGGAGACAAGTTCTCCAGCATGCATGGACAAAAGGGTGTACTTGGATTTCTGGAATCTCAAGAGAATTTCCCTTTTGCAGCTCAAGGGATTGTTCCAGACGTTGTAATCAATCCTCATGCATTTCCTTCAAGGCAAACCCCTGGTCAGCTGCTGGAAGCCGCTTTAGGGAAGGGCATTGCCCTAGGTGGTGGTAAAAAATATGCCACTCCCTTTTCCACTTTATCAGTTGATGCCATAATAGAGCAGCTTCATGGGTATGATATCTCTAAGCAGTATCATTTTTCATAATTACATGTAATTGTGCAACCAGTTAGGCAGTGATTGTTCAATCATGAATTCTGGTGATTTTTCATTGACTATAAAATGGTATATGACCTGCAGGCGAGGTTTCTCAAAATGGGGAAATGAGAGAGTTTACAATGGCCGGACGGGTGAAATGGTTCAAAACCTGATCTTCATGGGCCCAACATTCTACCAACGCCTCATTCATATGGCTGAAGACAAAGTGAAGTTCCGTAATACCGGACCAGTCCATCCCCTTACTCGCCAACCTGTGGCAGACAGAAAACGCTTTGGTGGAATTAAATTTGGTGAAATGGAGCGTGACTGTCTTATAGCTCATGGTGCTGCAGCGAACTTGCATGAACGCCTTTTCACACTCAGTGACTCCTCCCAAATGCACATCTGTGGGAAGTGCAAGAACATGGCAAATGTAATCCAGAGGTCTGTTCAAGGTGGTAAGGTAAGGGGTCCCTATTGCCGCTTCTGTGAATCAGTTGAAGATATTGTGAAGGTTAATGTGCCATATGGTGCGAAGTTATTGTGCCAGGAGCTCTTCAGCATGGGCATATCTCTCAAGTTTGATACTGAGATTTGCTAGTGTCTAAGTTTCATCTCCAGACTATACTTATCATGCTGACATGTTGGTACAGTTGTTGATGGCAAACACTGTTATCTGTAAATATTTCTAGTGTTGATGGAAAAACAAGATGGTCTCCTTGTATCTAACCTTGTTGATTATCTGGTCGAAAAAGTTGTTTTATTGTTTAGACTCTCTCTCTCTCTCTCTCAAGCTGATCATTGAATTAATAGATTTAAGTTGACTTGTTTGATGTGAAAGTATTGGCATCTTACCAGTCGTTAACAAGCAGTAGAGGACCATGGCATTGATTTCATTGCAAAAGGGTCTCCTCCACTGCGGACTGTTTGATCAGGAGAAAACTATGCTGGTCATTATTGTGTATCCAAATCTGACAGCACGCTGTATTTTGTTTGAGGTGCTGCAGTTGACTCAGGAAAGGTGGTCTGTGTAACGATCTGGTTGTCGAAGCAAAAAGACTACTACATTTGAGATCCTTGTGGTCTTTCTGGCATTCGCTATTGTAGGCTGACCTTCATAAGTGTATTTAATTGACAAGTGCTAAATGAGAGAATTGTCTGTTCTATTTTCCCCCCTTATTTACATGTCATTGGCTTCTTAATGATTTCTCTCCCTGGTTCACTCTTGTATGTCGGCGTATCATTCGTTATTCCAAGGCCTAGTGTCAGTTGCTGTTGGTTGGTTTTGCAAAAACAGGGAGAATGATATCAGATGACAGGCAGTATTCATTGTGTATTATGAGGATTTTTCATAAGTTAATTATTTCACATTGATTGTCAACTTATGGCAACTGTCAATTCTTTATCTGAGTTTGGAACATGCAATGTGAGCAAGTTGACAACGCTAGAGTTAAAAGGCGTTTGTGGCTCTATCATCTGAATTCTGGTTAAGAGACAACAGTAGTATTATATTAGAAAAATTAGTTGTATTGTGGAGATGGAGCAAAATTGGTCGCGACGAGTGTAGTAGAGGAGCGTGGATCTTTCGCTTTCGCTTTTGCTTGTATAGTAGGTGATAAACCTCAATTATTCTCCCAACATTGCTCTTTCCTCATCAGAATAATCTAAACACTTGTCTATGTTTCTGAAAGAACTTTTTCCTTGCTGTTTGTCACCAATTTTCCTCTTTAAGCGTATGTTAACAGCAATAATAAGAGCCTTGAAAATGGAGTTGATTTAAGTCACTGAACTTTTGTTTGTAATAAAAAAATCACTCAACTATTCCTAATGCACACAAATAGTTACTCAACCAAAAATATCAAATTTTCTGGTGGAAAAAAATGACATGGTAGTCTACATAGAATTTTTTATTGTTTAACCAAATAACACCCAAACAAAACATTAAACTCTGCCCACACCCAACCATGATTGAAGATGATTCGGTGCGAAAAGTCACAAGAAACAAAATCTGGGAGAGTGTCTTAGGGTTGTGCGTCGCGCGAGCCATATGCATGACACATGAGTCAACAATGTGCAAAATAGCGAATTAGAGACTATAGACAAGGACTGCTGCATGAATGAAAAATATAAAGAACTAGGAGCGTGCATTAAGGCCGCGTGACATACGATCCCTGGCATGCAATCCGGTTCACCTTGCCGAACTTGGAGAGTGAAAGTCCACTGATGTTTCGCTATAAATGTATATTTTTAGTGCATTCACCTTACATATTAATGTTTTAGTGATTAAATATGAGACATTTGAGCCTAATTGTGTCATTTTATGTGTAGGATTGTTGAAGGATGAGAATACATGAAGGCCACACACATGGACGTCAAAGATACATAAAAAGAGTACCAAAAGGTAGAAAAATTAGACCAGGCGCCAGAGTGGGCGACGCCTGGTCCTGGGCGAGGTCCACCAGACGTTACAGTGCGCGACACCTACTCTGCAATGCACCTCTCACCAGGTCTCGCGAGCTCTAAGGCCTGGTCTCTTCCCAGTACGTGCTTTAACCGATTTCTACTTGGATTTGGGATTGGGGAATCCGACCCTAATTTATAAATACTCCCTAAATGTGATTAGTGAGGGGTTGGTCAATTTTGGAGGTAAGAAAAGGCAAAGAAACACAAACGGAGCACAAAATTCATCATTTGTCCATCTTTCATCTAGTATTATTGGCTAATATGTTTAAAACAATATTTTGAGTATTGTCATGAACATGGGTGGCTAAGAATCTCATTATTCTGGGGTTATGGGTTGTTATCGACGGTTGCAGTTTGACGGTTATAATACTGTTTGATTTTATCATATTAATTTGTTTATTCAATCTTGCACTTAATTATTCCATTTCATTGCTAACAATAGAGTACTATCTACGAATTTATAGCTTAACTCGAAAGTAGAAACTGTAGATTGCATATAAGACTGAAAAGAGTAAGTTCTTGAATCCGGGCATCAAAGAATAGATTCGCGATTAGGATAGGTATATTCTAGTTGCATTACTTGGTTATTTTTGCAGGAAATACACATGCATTCTTGTTAATTCTGATTCTATAGGCATATAGTCTTAGTTTGCTTGAATAGGAGATCGAAGTTGAAAGAAATTGGCGAGCAAAATAAACTCTGCTAATCAATAAATTAGATAAATCATGTGACTAAATCAATCGGAAGAATGCAATATGAGAGATTAATCCTGTAACCCCGGAATATTCCCATCTCACTGAATTCTTGCTAATTGTTTGTTTGCTCTACTTGAAATCTCATTTTCTTGTTTGCCTATCAGTTTCATAGTAATTTAGTTAATAAAAATCACAATCATCTTCTTCACATCCACTTGAGCAACATATTCACAAATAGTTTAAATTGGACTAGTTGATCATCAATCCTCGTGGGAATAATACTTCCTCATCACTTTATTACTTATTAACCACGTATACTTGCGTGTGCGTTTGGACCCAACAAGTTTTGGCGCCGTTGCCGAGGATTTAGAAATTAGCTACTTTTCTGAAATAAGCTTTTATTTGTTTTTGTTCGAGAGTTAATTTATTTTGCTGTTTCTGATTCTACAGGTGTTCACATTGAATTCTAAGAAGAATTAAAAGTTTGAAAGATCTTCTGCTTTTTGATCCTGAACCCGAAAGACTCTTCCACAGGTTAAGAAGGGAGGCAAAAGCAAGAGCAAGAATTGCAGAGTTGGGCATTGTAGTCCAACCACAACCAATCGAGATGGTAGAAAATTAAGAGTGGCCGATGATTGAGGCCGTAAGGCTTAGTTTCGCGAACATGACTCAAGCTATGGTGAAGTCTGATATAACTGGGCATTTCGAGCTGAAACAGTACATGGTGCAACTGATTCAATTCACATGGCTATTTGAGGGGTTGCCTAGTGAAGATCCCCAAAGGCATATACATAAATTTATGGTGATTACAGATACATATAACTATATGAACTTCTCCAAGGCCTATATCAGACTGAATTTGTTTCCCTTTTCTCTAATAAGGGAAACAAAGGGATGGTTAAACAAAGAGCCCGCAAACTCGATCAACACTTGGGATGATCTAGCACGAAAATTCTTAATCAAGTTTTTGTTCACTAAGAAGACAAATGCACTAAGGAGCCAGATTCTTGGGTTTCAACAGCGACATGGTGAGAATCTTCGTCAAACTTGGGAAATATACAAGAAATTCCTTAGAAACTTCCCACATCATTGTCAGACAAATGAGGTACTAGGACATACGTTTGTGGATGAGTTGGATAAGGCCTCCAAATTGAATCTAGACTCAGCTTGTGGAGGAAGTTTCATGCAAAAGCCATATAGTGAGATTCATACTTTGCTAAATAATTTTACTGCAAATGATCATAACTAGCAAGATAAGAGTGAACCAAGAAGGATGATAAAACAGAAAGCAGCTGGTACGCTTGAGCTAGATGAGGTGTCAGCCATGCAGGTAGAAATTTCTAAACTTACCAACCAAGTGGCCAAGATAGTTGAGTCAAGGGAATCAAATGTATCGGGTTCAAGGGATGTCCACTCAAAATCATACAGGCGTTAAGGGAACTACAATCAGCCTTAAAAGCCACCTCAACAGGTAGAGAAAAACACTAATGATATTGTGAAAAAAGCTGTTGATGGTTAACCAACAACTGAGGACTAGATTTCGAAATATAGAGAGGCAAATTGGGTAGTTGCACAACAAAATACTCGACCTACAGGAGCCCTTCCAAGTGATACAAATATGAATCCTCAAGTAAATGCTGTAACTTTGAGGAATGCCATAGTGGAAGAAGTACCGAAAAGAAAGAAAGCAAAAGTCACTCCTAAGGGTGAACTAGTTCCTAAAACTATGGTAGAAACTGAGAAAGAGACCGAGGAAAGTGAAAATACCCCAATTGCAAGGCCACCTCCCCCCTTCCCACAAAGATTAAAAAAGAAAAGTGATGACACGATGTTCAATAAATTTCTTGATATGCTGAGCCAAATTCAATTGAATCTCCCATTGGTTGATGTGTTACGTGAAATTCCAAAATATTCCAAGTACATCAAATATATTTAATAAAATAAGATTGACAGAGTTTGAGACAATGGCACTTACTGAAGATTGCACTTCAGGAATTCAAAGACAGTTGCCTCAAAAGTTGAAGGATCTAGGAAGCTTCACCATACCTGTTTGAATTGGTGAGATAGATGTGGGACAGAAACAGTGGCCCCAGGCGCTTGATTTCCTCATTTACAACTGTTTGAGCGTTGATGAGTTGAGAAATAATAGAGCTTCTACTTATACCTCCCTTCTTGTCCACACACTAACACTTCTCCAAGGTTGTCATATGAACATTTGTTTGCAAGTTCCCACTGATGCTCTTCCCAAAGGGACCTCAAAGCTTTCAAGGACCTTTGTGAGGAGGAACCCATAGGGTAGACCAGGATTGCCATCCTTGAAATATGTCACTTTCTTCATGTGCTCAATCATAATTCTAGGTAGATTGATGGGAGTGTCGGAGTCCAGTGCTTCCACAAGAACCAGGTCCGCTATAAAGGCCATGGATCTCCTCTCATCCCTCGGTAGCAATACCTTGTTCATCAACTCAAACAACAATTGGTATTCTGGAAGAAATGCCTTCTTGTGCACTCGTTCTCCCGATTCAACATCTCGGGCTTGATGATGAGTTTCTTAAAATTAGAGGAACATGTTCCCTCTACAATTTCCAACCCCTCAGTAGGCACCCCAAGAATCTCACCAAGAAACGTCTCATACATCACAAAAGCTTTCCCATTTATCTTCAAGCAAATTGTGTCACCCTCCATTGTAAACAAGTCAGCATAAAAATTGCGGCCCTCCTCCTCACACACTTTTGGACTCTTGATGTTAAAGAGATGAGTCCACTTTCGGAAGCCACAAATTTCTACCAACTGCCTCATTCCAAAGTGATCAAGGATCTCAGATCAAACACTCTTCCCACAAAACTTTCTATTTCTTCAAATTTGCTCTCCTCTCAAGTTCAGATAGTTCAACCTTTTATCTTTTTGAGGAACCAGGTTCCTCACTGCTATTTGGCCTCTTTTTGAGGCTTCTTTTTCTCTACAATTTTCTCCTTCTCAACATCTCCTTCATCACCAACTTCATCATCCTTTTCAGATAGAACCTTCGTTGGTTTCATAGAAACCGCTTTCTTTGATGTTTTCCTGACAAGAGGAGCAGGTTCCTGAGCCATCTCCTCATCATGAATCTGTACCATATTTTCCGGAGGCACGTACTCCTCATCAATTAGCCTACTTTTAACAAGCCTTCTTCTTCTCTTCTTCTCCTTATTCTCTTTCAATGCACTGTCAAGGGCAACCTTTTCCTGCTTCTTAGTGGTGGGACGTTTAGGAATAGATTATTTTGGGAACTTTCCATCACTCCTAGAAGCTATGAACTATGCAATAGACATATCATTAGGATCATCCTCACTATCACCAAATTCTCCCTCAGACAGCGACTTCATCTCAGGATATACGACCTCCAGAGGGGCTATATCAGGGTGAGCAAAACGAGTTGGGTCAGCACTTTCCACGGGTTGTCTTGTAGAACTAGGAGTTTCATCCCAAGTAGGAGCGGAGAACTCCTCTTGGGCAAAGGGACTAGGTCCCTCTATAAGCTCTCCTATAGTATTAACCAGTGCTTGGTCACTTTGAAGAACCTGGACCCCATTTCCTCGCTTTTCCCCTTAAGTCCCAGTACCCACATCACCAATCAAAGAATCCCCTACTAGACTTTCCACAACAACAACAGTCAAATAATTCCCATCTATCTCACCCTCATTACCCGACAATGCAGTACAAGTAAAAGATGATGGAGTATTACCTGATGTTGACGATAAGATCAAACCCCTAAGCACTTGGATTTCAGAAACACCAGACATAAGCACACCATCCACCAGACCAGGAACCAACATTTCATCCACAAGTTCTTCTTCAACACGCCGACTAGACGCTTCTACTCCTTTATCTCATTCCACTATTTCTTCTGCGGTTTGGAGAAAGCGAGAAGTTGAGGTATGTCCTTCTGATTTGGCCTTCTATGTAGTAGCAGATGGCGAGGGAGAAATAACAAACTTTTAGGATTTTGGAGTTTTCGGTGCAATGGGGAACATAACCAGATGGTGCAGGGGAGGAGACTGTGGATGTGGGTTTGTTGGAAATTGGGGATTTTGTTGGTGAGGGTTTTGGCTCCAATCTAGATGACTTTGCCTCAGAAGACAGAGACACAACAAAGATTTCTTTAGTGGATTTTGGAGACTCAGATTGTGGTGAAGTCATTTTTGATTTTGAAAGCACGAGGACACAAAGAGAAGGTTTTGGGAGAAGAGAAGTGTTCGATGTTTATAGTGAGGAGAGAGACTAACTTTTGGGGTATTTAGAGGGAAAAGAGGGACCGATTACAATTGGGTGTGAGAGAAGGGATAGGTAGTCGGGTCAGTTTGTAACGGGTGCGTCATGAGGGTTAAAGAGGTATTGGAAAAGGTGAAAGCAGTTAATGACGTGGCACACCAGCAGTTCAAAAAGCATATAAGTGTAAGAGGAATCACTAACCTTAGTCATGGGAATCAGGTTCCTGACAAAGTTTGAAAATTTGAGCATCAACTTCCAAGTAGTTGCAATGCCATTAGGTGCCTGTAACGGTATAGGATTGAGATAGAAGTTGCAAGAAAACAATTTTTTAGCAATTTTGCCTTACCATCCTTTCATAGCCAATCATTAAGGACCGGGTTTTCAGTTTAGCTTAATCAATCCCAACTCCAGACGATTTCTTTCAAAATGCTCTCCGCTAAGTGCTTTGGTAAAGATATCTGCTACCTGATCCTCTGTTTTGCAAAACTTCATATAGATGAGTCCCTTTTCATCATAGTCCCTCCAGAAATGATGTCGCACATCAATGTGCTTTGTCATCTTATGCTGAACCAGGTTCTTTTCCATGTTGAGAGTACTTTTGTTATCGCACAAATGACACACAATCTGAAAACACACCAAAATCTTCTAGTTGTTTCTTGATCCCCAACAGTTGGGCACAACAGGAGGCAGCTGCCACATTTTGCTTTTGTAGTAGAGAGAGCCACAAAGTTTTGTTTCTTTGTACCCCATGAAATTAAGCACGACCCAAGAAAATATGCCATTACAGATGTACCCTTTCTATCCACCAAATATCCAGCATAATCTGCATCACAATACCCAATTAAGTCAAATTATCTCTTGAGGGAAAATAGAGGACCAGATCTTGCGTTCCCATAAGATACCTCAGAATTCTCTTGGCAGGATTCAAGTGAGATTCCTTTGGACTTGATTGAAATCTGGCAAATAACTATCGCTAAACACGATGTCTGGTTTGCTGGTTGTCAAGTATAAAAGTGATCCAATGATACCCCTATACATATTTTAATTTATAGGACAACCAGGTTCGTCCATGTCTAGACGAGTGGTAGTATCAATGGTTTTTGTTCTTTGCATTTCAAATCTATTTAGCAACTCATTGATGAACTTCTGCTGACTTATCAGAGTTCCTTTAGAGATTTGCTTTACTTGTATCCCAAGGAGGAAGTTTAGCTCCCCCATTATGCTTATCTCAGATTCACTTCCCACGAGATTTGCAAACTCCTCACAAAGGGAATCATTTGTTGCACCAAAAATTATTTCATCAACATAAACTTGCACAATCAGCAGGTTCCACCCTCGTTTCTTCAGAAACAGAGCGTTGTCAATTTTTCCTCTAGTGAAACCATTCTCCAGAAGGAACTTGAACAATCGCTCATACCATGCACGAGGAGCCTGCTTTAATCCATATAAAGCTTTTTCAATCTTGAAGACATGTTCAGGATGTTCATGACATTCAAAACCAGGTGGTTGCTTGACAAGAACTTCCTCCTTCAAATATCCATTCAGAAATGCACTCTTAACATCCATTTGGAACAATTTGAATTCCATATGAGATGCAAAAACAATAAGAATTCTGATGGCTTCCATTCTAGCAACAAGAGCAAAGGTTTCATTGTTGTCAATTCCTTCTTCTTGACTGGACCACTAGCATATCTTTATTCCTTATTGTATTGACAAACTCATCGAGCTTTTTTGAACACCTACCTAGTTCCAATCCTTGTTCTATCTGAGGGTCGAGGAACCAGGTGCCACACTTTGTTCCTCTCAAATTGATGGATCTCTTCTTGCATATCATCAATACAGTCAGTATCTTTCAATGCTTCCTTGATATTATTTGGCTTAATTTAAGACAAGAAGGTTTCGAAAGCAAACATGTTTCTTGCCTTTGATCTCGTCTGATTACCAGAGTCCAAAGGAATGATCACATTTTGAAGAGTATGTGAGCTCCTGTGCTTCCAGTTAGACACCTAGGTTTCAAGATGTGAGGGACTAGGTTCCTCCATGTGTGACCCATCATTGGCATCAATAGAAGTATGAATGCCACTTCTTTGCTCTGCATTAGGAGTGCCTAATACAACATTAGTAAATCTATTATGAGCTTCAGTTTCTATGATGGAGGGACCAGGTTCCTCCAAATCAACTGGAAGTTCTGCTACATCTTCTTCACTAGTCTCCTTAACTTGACTCATTAGATCTTCCTTCCCGTTTGCCATATCAATTACCTCTCGAGGGACCTTTGAGTAGTCTCCATCTTGATCATCCTTATCATGTGAATCTTTCCCACTTGAGTGGTGATATTCATCAAATATCACATGTATAATTTCCTTTATACATTGAGTCATTTTGTTGTAGACTTTGTATGCTTTGCTTTGAGAAGAGTAACCACGAAAGATTCCTTCATCACTTTTAACATAAAGTTTACACAATGCTTCCTTACCATTATTGAGAACGAAGCATTTGCATCCAAATGCTCTTAGGTAAGTTAGCTTTGGTTTCCTCCCATTAAGAAATTCATAAGGGGTCTTGTCAAGCAGGGACCTGATCATGCACTTGTAAATCAAATAACAAGCAGGGTTCGCAGCTTTAGCCCAGAATCTCTTTGGCACACCACTTTCAATCAACATCGTCCTAGTAATGTCTTCAAGAGTCCTATTTTTCCTTTCCACAATACCATTTTGGTGAGGTGTTATGGGGCAGAAAAATTGTGACTTATACCATTTTTAGCACAGAATTTATCCAATTTGATATTGTCAAACTCGATGTCGTGATCAGATCTAATACTCAAAACATTATAGCCCATCTTTTCTTAAATCTGCTTCACAAATGCCACAAAATCTGGGAAGGTTTCATCATTGGTCCTGAAAAATAAAATCCATGTGAATCTTGAGCAATCATCAACAATAACGAAGATGTACTTCTTTCCTTCTCTACTAGGCATTCTCATAGGTCCATATAAAGATGATCTAGTGGTCTTGAGGTGCTCACTTTATTCTTTTGAATGAGGACCTGACTTGCTTACCTTTCACACATGCATCACACACTTTGTGATCTTTAAACTTTGACTTTGGCAGTCCACGAACCATGTCCTTCTTGATCAACTTGTTCAATAGAGAAAAACTTGCATGCACTAATCTTCTGTGCCATAGCTCAACATCATCATCAATGGTACTCAGGCATGTCAGATCACCACCATTTTGAGAGTCAAAATCAGCAACATAAATATTATTGAACCTTTTTGCAATCAGAACCACTTCACCAGTTATAAGATTGGTGACAATACATGATTTTGACACAAACTTTACTTTATTTTCCTTGTCACATATTTTTGTGTCACAACCCAAACCGATGGGCCGCGACGGACTCCTGGTACCTTACTCAATCGAGTACCAACGTAACGTACCTTTCATATTATTCTATCATAGGAAAATGAACCAGAGTATAACATGGGGGAATACAAACTTATACATATGAAATACTAGCCTATAAGACCAAAATGATCACTCGTACACTGAACATAGGCCGACAAGGCCGTACAATCTTTCACGTACATGACATATGTTTACAAGCCTCTAAGAGTACATAAATGTCATAAAGTTTAGGACATGGACCTTCCATACTGATAGGTTATAAGTACCTTAATTTTATGTTTTGATGACCTAACAAACTTACTGTCAAGCACCAAATAAGGAACCTGATACACGTCCTGAAGAACTTAAAGATCAACAAGTCTCCAGTTGGGGACACAATTCAACTCTTCAGAATCAAAGGAACAACAGAGGTAACAAATAGCTACCAGTTCCCGAGATGAGGAACCTGGTACACGTCCTCAAGAGCTTAAAGATCAACAAGTCTCTAGTTTGGGACACAATTTAACTCTTTAGAGTCAAAGGAATAGCAGAGGAAACAAATAACTACCAATTCCCGAGGTGATCGTACAAGTCAACTCTTCACAACTGTAAAGTTGCTGCATGCACATGCTACAGTGCAGAAACAATGCAACAATCAACTTTATGGGGAATGCTCTTTACCTAACTTGCTTACATCATCCAAGTGATGTCTCAAATGAGATATTAACATCAAACAAAGGAAAAACAAATCACTTGCACATGCAAGAACTCATCAAGCATTCTCTCAAGTATGTGTCAATCTTGCAAGTGATTCTCAAGGGCATCAAGAACAAAGAACAACACAACCAAGGACCAGATACAAAGATTGAAGATATCTTAAGTCCTTAGGTTTGTTGAGTCTTTGTCATTTGTTCTTCATTTGTAACTTCTACCCAGCTTACTTAGAAGCATTTCTGTAGAAGATATTTTGTAAATCATAAACCCTTGTGTTTGTGTCTTGGTTAGAGTTAGTCATGTTGTAAATTCTTTGTAATAGATTTATTACAAAGTGATTTGTAATAGTGTTGTTACAAGTTAGTGAGTGATTAAGTCTTTGTAATAGAGTTATTACAAAGTGGCCTGTAATAATATAGTTACAAGTTAGTGAGGGATTAGGAGATTAATTCCTAGGTTACAATAGGTTGTAATCTAAAGATTGCTCAATAGTGAAGTTGAAATCCTACAAGGGTAGGTTGTGGTTTTTAATCCCGTTGAGCTAGGAGTTTTCCACGTTAAATTCCTCTGTGTTCTTTATTTATTACCGATCTATTGCGGGATCAAATAGAGAACATGGTTTCCTATATTGTTTGGTTTACAGTCTGTTGATTACGGTGGGAACTGATAGAGAATCGGGTTTTCTATACAGTTTGGTGGACGCTTAGTTTCTATCAATTGGTATCAGAGCAGGTTCTTTTTAAAAGGTTAACACCTAGAAATGATCCTCATCATGGCTTCTCCACCAAACTTCGAGGAAGGACAATCAACCTATAGTCCCCCAAGATTCAACGGCCAATACTATGATTGGTGGAAAACAAGAATGCATGACTTCATTTTGACTGAAGACTCCGAGATTTGGGATGTGATTTGTGATGGTCCCTTTGTCCCTATGAAGGCTATTGGAGAGGGAACAAAGACTATTCCAAAGACACGAAAAGAATACAATGGTGCTGACCAAAATTCTGTTGAGAAGAACTTCAAGGCGAAGAAGATTCTTGTGTGTGGTATTGGACCAGACGAGTATAATCGTATCTCGGCATGTTAATCTTCCAAGGAAATCTGGGAAGCTCTTCAAACGGCTCACAAAGAGACTACTCAGGTAAAGCAATCCAAAATAGATATGCTGATAACTGAGTATGAACTTTTTAAAATGAAAGAGGATGAGTCCATTCAAGAGACGCATACCCGCTTCACCTCCATAATCAATGAGCTTCATTCACTTGGTGAAATCATTCTGACCAACAAGTTGGTCCGGAAGATACTCAGTGTTCTACCAGGTTCCTGGGAGAGCAAGGTTAATGCTATCACTGAAGCCAAAGACCTGCAGAAGATGACTATTGACGAGCTTATTGGAAATCTCAAAACTTATGAGATTAAGAGAAAGAAGGATATCTAAAGAATAGATCCCAGGAAGGAGAAGAACCTAATTCTCAAGGTTTCCAACAAGGATTCAAGTGGTGATGAATCCAACATGGAGTATCTCACTCAAAGATTCCAAAAGATGATTAAAAAAATGGTGAGATTCCAAAGAAAGGAAGTTCCAGCAGGGATTTCAAAGGAAACGATTGCTGTCATAAGTGTGGAAAGCCTGAACACTTCATTAAAGACTGTCCTCTTTATAAGCAGGATCATTACAAAGCTAACACTGAAAAGGCGGTTAAGAGGAACTAGGTCCCTGACAGAAAGTTCAAAAGAAGAGATCTTGCTGACAACATGGTGAAGCAAGCCTTGTCTGATTGGGGAAATTCCTTCGGGGAATCTGAAGGTGAAGATGACCAAGGAGATACATATATGATGGTTGCTAACAATGAATCTTCAGAATATGAGTCAATCTTGCACTCATCGCCAAATCTGATGATGAGGACAAGGAGGAAGATGAGGTAAGTTTTCTTGATGTTCAAATAAATTTGAAAACCTACTATAAGAAACAATTGATGTCCTTAGCAAACATGTTGATTGATGCCTATCATAGCCTCATTAATGAGAAAAACGCTTTAATAGAAGAAACTGGTGGCATAGATCAAGAGAGGGATGCTATGGTAATTTCTATTGTTGACTTGAAGGAACAAGTGGAAGAAGTAACTAGAGAAAATAAATTGTTGAAAAACCAAAAATAAAATAAAATGGATGGACAACACTCAAATGGGAAAGGAAGTTGCAAGTGAGGCACACCTTAAGCTTGAAAATGAGTTAAGATCAGTGTAATCTAGTTTGTGTGCAGAGCTTGAGAAAAACAAACAACTTCAGGAAGAACTAGGAAGAGTGAAGAGTGATCTTGAAAAATCACTTAAGTGGACCTGGTCCTCTGATGCTATCACTGCCTTGTACACAAATAATAAGGGAAACATACAGGGAATCGGGCTCCAAAAGGAAAAGACTCTCTACAACCCTCATAGAAAGTACGTTACTGTACCTGACAATTGGTTTTGCACTCACTGTGGCAAAACTGGGCACTTTAAAGAAAATCGTTAGGCCAGAATTTAGTCTCAACAGAAAAACAAGTTTTTGCTGAAAAAGTAACTGTTGCTAGGGAACCTGGTCCTTCACATAAAAAACGTATAATGCCTGCTTGTACCAAAAGAGCCCTTATTCACCCCTTTTCTCATTACAAGGGACCCAAACTTGTTTGGGTTCCTAAGTCTAACCCTTGATTTCCTTGTGCAGGGAATAGTGAAAGGGAGCAGTCAAATGTGATACATGGATAGCGGTTGCTCGAAGCATATGACTGGAAGTAAAAATGATTTCCTTTCATTGAAGGCCCTATAGAGAAGGAGTGTATCCTTTGGAAGTGGCAAGAAGGGATACATTCTGGGAATAAGAAAGACGGGGAAGTCTCTTTCCCACTCTATTGAAAATGCGTACTATGTGAAAGGGTTGAAGTATAACTTGCTGAGTATTTCCAAAATATGTGACAAGGCTGTCTGAGTGCTGTTGATGATAATGCTGAGCTATGGAACAGAAGGTTGGGTCATGCAAGTTTCACGATGCTGAACAAATTGGTCAAGAAAGACCTAGTTCGTGGTCTGCCCAAGTCAAGTTTCAAGGATCACATGGTGTGTGATGCATGTGTAAAAGGAAAGCAAGTCAGATCCTCTTTCACAAGAAAAAAGGAAGTTAGCATCTCAAGGCCACTTGATCTCCTCCATATGGATCTATGTGGACCTATGAGGGTGCCAAGTAGAGGAGGAAAGAGGAATTCAAACCAGATCAAAGACAAGAAACTCACTTGCCCTCTCAACCTTTCTTTTTCAAATAGAGCCCAGGAATATCAAGGAAGAATTGAAAAATGCAGACTGAATTACAGCTATACAAGAAGAGTTCCATCAATTTGAGAGGAACATTGTATGGAACCTGGTTCAATGACTTGCTGACAGAACTGTTAAAGGAACCAGGTGGGTATTCAAAAACAAACTTGATGAGTTTGGAAGGACGTTTTAAAACTAGACAAGGCTTTGTATTGGTTAAGGCAGGCTCCCCGTGCTTGGTATGAAAATGTGTCAAATTTCCTTATAGAAAATGGCTTTACAAGAGGGAAAATTGACACACTCTTTTATGAACAAACAAGAAAGGAACCTGCTCATTGTGCAGATCTATGTTGATGACATCATCTTTGGAGCAACAATTGACTCTCTATGTGAAGAATTTGCAAAACTCATGGGAAGTGAGTTAGAAAGAGTATGATGGGGGAACTGAATTTCTTCTTAGATTTACAAGTGAAGCAAACTCCCAAAGGGACAATGATAAATTAACATAAGTACATCAAGAAGCCACCAAGAGAATTGTAACAAAGGGATGCAAAACCTAGCCCCTCAATGATTGGCTATGAAAGAAATGTACAGGTAAAATTAGTTAAAAAGTATTTTCTAGCAAAGTCTAACTCATCTTTATACTGTTACAGGTATACACGCATGACGATTACAGAGTAAACAAGCAGCTAATGCATTGCACATTGGTCAAAAGATGAGGCTTACATTTGCAAAATCTGCCAGGGAACCTGGTTCCCTTGACACAGGTTAGTAGTTCCTTTGTACTCTCATGCACAATCTTTAAACGGCTGAAACGGTGCCACGTCATTAAATTATCAGTTTCCCTCTTTCCTGGTTATTGAACCCAAGCGTCTTATTTGAAGCGACTCAACTACCCAAAATTGATACCCATTCCTAACCGGTTCCTCACCTCTATTAAATAACTCCTCTCACAGTAACTTTCATAACTGCTCACATAATCCAAAATTCCTCTTTTCTTCTTTAAACCAAAAAACAAATACTATCTTCTTCAACCCACTACACTCCACATGTCTGAAAATCATTTACATGAACAAGAAGCTAAAGAAAATATGCTGACAATAGCTGCTGAGGGAACTCTGGTTGGAGGATATGAGGTTGTATCTAAGTCTCAGGGGGAAAGAAAATGGTGCAGAGGTTGAGTGAACTGGTGCTTGTCGAAACTTTGGCACCTGACAGTACTACTGGGGAACCAATTGAGGGACCTGATCCCTCTGCTTCCAATTGGGATAAAACCCTGGTTCTCCATAAGAACCCCAGGTCTGTACTGATCCTACTCCCTCTCCTCATTTCTATGCTGAGCCATTAACACGTGTGGTTCTTGAGATGCGATCTTTTTCTGAGGAGGAAAAGGAGGATAGTGAAGAAGAAGATAATGATAATGTGGCTCTGGCGAGCTTTATTAGTTCTAGGAGTAGAAAGGCACCTCCTAAGAGGTCATCGTCTAAGATAACCATCATGAGTTTGCAAAAAAAAAGAAGGAAAAACTTGAGTCCGTTTTAAGGAAAAATAAAAAAACAGGGAGGAAGAGGAGATTGGTGAAAGATGGAAATGTTGTCAATAAGAAGGTAGTGGCTCCTACACTAGTCGTAAATGTGGATAATGGGGTAGAAGAGGAACCTGCTTCCTTGGTTCGTAAGTCCTCATTGAAACTTACTGTTCCAAAGTCCAAGGGGGAGTCATCTGATGAGAAGGAGGATGAGAAAGTGGCTGAGGAGTCTGCTAAGAATATCTCTAGGAAATCTGTAGAGAAATGCAAGAGTTAAAGAAAATCAATGAAAAGGAAGGCTGATGCTAGTGAGGAACCTGGTACCTCCAAGAAGACCAATATTTGTGATTCTAGAACGCTGCCAAGGAAAAACTAAACAAAAATAAATGTTCAGGGGGCCGTACATGATGAAGCTAAAGCCAAATAATGCCATTCTCGAAGGTTAGCTCAGTCAGGTTCAGGAGGCACCTAGTTCCAGCAGCTCTGAAAGTATAGAGGTTACCCGTCTAACAAGAGAAAATGCCGACCTCAGAAAACAGGTTGAGGACCTAAAGGAGAGACTACTCAACGTGCAGGTGTCAGCCAATGCTTGAATGGACATCCTTCTTCGAACCCTTGCCTCCTCATCTAGTCCTTTACCTTCCGGTGCTCCCTAAATAGTGTCCCTTTCCCAAGTGTCAAGTTCTTAGTGTCTGTCCTCTGTTTTAGTTCTGATGATGTTTATGACTTGTACTTTTGTTTCTGTTGTTTTTCTTTTGTGTATGTGTCTGGAAACAATGGAACTGCTCCCTGCTTAATTATCCAAAATTGATGAAAGCCTCCCCCTTTTGCTGTGTATGCCTTGCTCTTATGTTATGTTTTTAGTCATGTATGTGTGCACACATGTGGCATGAGTTAACCAAGCTGGACTTCTTTTTGCTTAATGCTTGTTACTGATATTTTATGATGCCAAAAGGGGGGGAAATAATTGAGGGGGAACAAGATGGGAACCAGATTCAGGGGGAATACAGTTCACTTTGGTTCTTAGGGGGAACTTAATTTCAAACTTTGTCATCTATACTTCTTTACGTTGTTTGCTTGTTTTTGGTTTTAATGATTCCAAAAAGGGGAAGATAAATTGAGAATTAAGAAGAAACAGTGCATTGATTAAGGGGGAAATACAAACTCAGGGGGAACTTTGTGAGGTTCCTAGTACATCATCTGGTTTTTGTGGCTTCTTGCAGGATTATCAATTTTAAGTTTGTCATCATCAAAAAGGTGGAAATTGATAGGTTATAAGTACCTTCGTTTTATGTTTTGATGATCTAACAAACTTACTGTCAAGCACAAGATAAGGAACCTGATACACGTCCTCAAGAACTTAAAGATCAACAAGTCTCCAGTTGGGGACACCGTTCAACTCTTCAGAGTCAAAGGAACATCAGAGGTAACAAATAGCTACCAGTGCCCGAGATAAGGAACCTGATACACGTCCTCAAGAACTTAAAGATCAACAAGTCTCCAGTTGGGGACACCGTTCAACTCTTCAGAGTCAAAGGAACATCAGAGGTAACAAATAGCTACCAGTTCCCGAGATAAGGAACCTGATACACGTCATCAAGAACTTAAAGATCAACAAGTCTCCAGTTTGGGACACGGTTTAACTCTTTAGAGTCAAAGGAATAGTAGAGGGAATAGATAGCTACCAGTTCCCGAGGTGATCATACAAGTCAACTCTGCACAACTGTAAAGTTGCTGCCTGCACATGCTACAGTGCAGAAACAGTGCAACTGTCAACTTTATGGGGAATGCTCTTTACCTAACTTGCTTACATCATCCAAGTGATGTCTCAAATGAGATATAAACATCAAGCAAAGGAAAAACAAATCAATTGCACATTCAAGAACTCATCAATCATTCTCTCAAGTGTGTGTCAATCTTGCAAGTGATTCTCAAGGGCATCAAGAACAAAGAACAACACAACCAAGGACCAAATCCAAAGATTGAAGATATCTTAAGTCCTTAGGTTTGTTGAGTCTTTGTCATTTGTTCTTCATTTGTAACTTCTACCCAGCTTACTTAGAAGCATTTCTGTAGAACATCTTTTTTAAATCATAAACCCTTGTGTTTTGTCTTGGATAGAGTTAGTCATGTTGTAAAGTCTTTGTAATAGATTTATAACAAAGTGGTTTGTAATAATGTTGTTACAAGTTAGTGAGTGATTAAGTCTTTGTAATAGAGTTATTACAAAGTGGCTTGTAATAGTGTAGTTACAAGTTAGTGAAGGATTAAGCGGTTAATTCCTAGGTTACAATAGGTAGTAATCTAAAGATTGCTCAGTAGTGAAGTTGAAATCCTACAAGGGTATGTCATGGTTTTTAATCCCGTTGAGCTGGGAGTTTCCACGTTAAATTCCTCTGTGTTCTTTATTTACTACCGATCTACTATGGGAACAAATAGAGAACATGGTTTCCTATATTGTTTGGTTTACAGTCTGTTGATTACGGTGAGAACTGATAGAGAATCGGGTTCTCAATACATTTTGGTTGACGCTTAGTTTCTATCACATACTAATCAATACAAGTCCTAATCATACTGACCACATAAGCAACTCCTGAGCAAATGGAGTGCACCAACACCTTCCGCTGAGTTGATAGCCTACTTGGAGGACTCTCAACCTGTCTATTGGGACATGCGGGCATGAAACGCAACGTCCCCATACATAAGGGATGTCAGTACAAATGATGTACCGAGTATGTAAGGAATGAAAATCAGTAAACAATAGACATGAGAGAAACATGGAGTAAAAGACACAACATGTACGTCTGAATAACTCTGTGAATCATTTACTATTATAATGTCATGCATATACGTATAAATGTCATACTATGCATAGGTATATGCATTCATAACATCATCAAGCCTCTGAGGGCATCCCATCATATCATCTCGGCCACTGTTGGCAAAATCAGCAACGTATACCACCTGATCATGTGGTGGTGCGTATATAATGCCATAACCTTTTCCCATATACCATATACATATAACATACAGATACACATGTATATAACACTATCTGGTCATGGGTCAATGTATATGTATAAATGAATGAAATGCATGAGAAGTACGTCAATAAAATTGCTTGGAATGTCATAAGACCATTATGCCTTTGATTAATATCATGAAATAAACTTTATCAACTTACGTATTTTCTAAGACCCATGAACAAATGATAGAACAATAGGACATGTCACACCTCCTTTTCACCGGTATGGGTGGGATAAGGGAGTTTTTCCAATTTAAGTGACATAATCGATTTTGGAATTATTTATTTAAATTCAGAGTCGCCACACGACTGTTTTACGGTATTCCGGGACACCATTTATTTATTTACAATCCCAAATCGAGGATTTTTGACTTTATTTAAAAATGTCTGCGAACCAGAAATCCGGGTAAGGAATTTTGTTAACCCGGGAGAAGATGTTAGGCACTCCCGAATTCCGTGGTTCTAGCAAGGTCGCTTAACTATGCATATTTGGCCTAATTATCTAATTATTTACATATTTTAAACTTATTGTGCATTTTAGCCTTTTTACTTTTTAACCGCTTTTAATATTTATGGATTATTCTGAAACAAGTCACGATGGCGTGCACTTGTCATTTTTGGACACATTGTAAACGCGCCATATGAAATGCACCCGCAATTTACAATGTGTTAATTTTTATTAATGTTCGAAGTTATGATCGAGTAGCATGAAATGCAAATCCGGGTGTAGATTATGTAATCATGACTGGTCACGATGATTTAATTGCATAATTAAAGCAAACTATTAGTTTCATAAGTTCTTTGTCTTTTCTCAAACTATTTGTAGTATTAATCTTAAGAGGTATTTTTGGACTACCAAGTATGTGTTGTTCAAGGACTATGTTTGAGATTATTGTAAGGCATAAGAACTATGGAATAAGAGTGTGGGAGATGTGGATTGAATCACTAAGCTGTTCATGAAATGGATTATATTATATCTTGGCTAATTGCTAATATTTTATCTTTACCAAATTTAAGAAGTTGGAAATTGAAACTAATCGGAACGTCTGCCTGAAATTTAAATCAAGCAATTGACTTTTAAACCAAGAAAAAGACATAACCATTGCTAAGAGAATTAAGATGCAATTAATGTAGAAGTCTAGAAAGTAACGAAATGAGATAGAGAGCGCAACTCATTCATGGCATGCAAGCATCACAATTATATCGAAGTGTTCAACTCAAGCACGGGTGTATGTAAGCGAATCAGTATCAGCTAGTAGTCCGGTGGAATGTATGCCAAAGAAAAACATTTAACTATGAACATATGATGTTTTACATTCAAGGCTTACTGTGAAGTATGATTATGTGTGGAATATCATAGTAAAACAAATTTACTGCAACCATAAAGTTTGAAAAATGATTCCAACAATAATAGGGATAAGGCAAGGAGCAGACAATAGTTGGAGATCCACAAATCTACTTGTCAGAAGAAGCAAAACGTGCTGCAAATTTCTTCGGCTTAGCCTTATCTCCATATAGAGATAGGCCAGTGTTTTAGTCTTCACTAGCCAACAATAATCAAAAGGAACCCTAAAAAAATAAATCTGAATAACGGGGATATCAACGGCTAATCGGGAGCTCAACCATGAAGTGAATCAGCGGAGAAAATCAGCAACGATCAATAGAGTTTGAACCCCAAAAATAAAGCTCAAGTGAATAATAACCACTAGAAACACTTTTATAGAAATTCCCTTTGAATCTCGTTCTTCTTATGTTTAAGAGCTATTCTTTATTTCTTTTTTTTCCCCGTATTTTTGAAAGTTGTTTTAGCCGTGTGAGAGTATGAGTTTTCAGATTGTTAGGTGTGTGACTGATTGAATTTTCCCTAAGAAGAATAGTGAAGGAGAGTGATGGAGAAGAAGAGGTCAGCGGCTGGAATTTCTTCTTCAAGATTAAGTCTCCTTGATGGAGCTGCTAGGTTAGGGAATTAGGGGGGGAGGGGGAGGGGGTCGACTGGTTCTCTCTAGCGTGTGTCTGGTGATTTGGAGAAATGAGAGTGAAGAAGAAGAAGGGGAGGGTAGCAACGCTGGTCTTGGGCATTAGGGACTCTCTAGGTCTAGGTTAAATGTTTGTTTTAATAGGTGAGGGGAAACAGGTCGGGCATGCGGGTTGCGGGTTCTGGACCGATTTTCTCTTGGGCTGGGCAGAATTGGTGTGAACTGGGCCTCCAAGCTTGGCCTAGTTCAATTTTGACTAGCAGCCCCAACTCTTTTCTCTTCTTTATTTTTCATTTTTAGCCACTAAACAACTAATATAAACCTTGGAACTTAAATTGCAAAATTAGCCCTTTACACTCAAATTTTAATTTAACCCATTTTTGGTTAGACTATTAATTTATTTTACCTAATGATGGACTAATGCAACTAACTAATTAATTAACCTACGAATGTAATTTTTGATTTTTTAGAAGATGCGTTTAACAATTTAATCCTAACATTGCAGTTTAAAATCTAACATGCTATGGAATCAAGATTTGAACATTTTTTATGATTTTTATGATTTTACAACCACTCCAAGTATGCATAAACAACTCTAAATTATTTTGGGATATTTTAAGGAGTGATTTGCATTAGGGCAAAAATTAGGTGCTCACAGGACACATGGGGAATCAAAAACATAGGCCTATCTTTAGTATTTCTATGAATAGAGTCATTTATGAAAGTTGTGCATTTGCTCGCTTTGTTTGTGTCGTATGGATCATGCCAAAAGGAAAGAATAAATAGGCTTAACATACCTGAGTCGTTTCTCTTGACAATCTCTCTAAAACACATTAATTGCGACAAAACACGTGATGACAAGATCGGAGTAGGGAAAAATCCGTATGATATTCTTGAGAAGATTGCACCGTACTCCTTTATAATTGCAAAATCTCAGGTTGCTTAAGATGCTATGAAATATTGTTGAAGATGTTATGGAATCTTGTTTAATTACTTGAAGATGCTATGAAAATTCTCACGTTACTTAGGTGTGATATATGCATCTCTCTTTTATGTTAGAGATATATTATATTAGAATGGACGCGGGCCCCATTTTATGTGGTGGCTTAACCACATACCCCTTTAATTTTCCAACTTTTCCTAATGACTTAAGAGTCATGAATCTTGGGGTGGTTTGCTGACACATTGGGGGAGGGGAGTGTTTTATCTTATCCAAATTCTTTAATTAATCAACTAGGTAATCTCCCATTACACAATAATTAACCAATTGTTTACCTTGAAAATGATAATTACAATTATTTGATTTTGTAGTTCTAAAAATATGTGATTTATTTTAATACTAGTTGTTAGGCAATAGATGCTAAGTGTGAGTTAGGAAAATGAGATAAGATCTAGGGACAATGGTTTTACGTAAACCAAAGCAGTAGCGAAATGGGGTCCCGAGCTGTAACGACCCGGTCGGTTGTTACGTAGAATGTACATTATATTTTATTGTTTCTGCCTTGTCATAGGTTGGTTATACTATTTATGATGTGTTAGAGTCGGTTGGCTCGGGTTCAGAATGGTTGTAGTGAGAATTGAGACACTTAACCTCTAAAAATAACTTTATAGTTGGAAAAGTCAACTGAGAGTTGACTTATTGGTAAACAACCTCGGAATGCTGATTTTATGGTTCGGGTAGCTTCTTTAGGTGATTTGGGACTCAGGAGTGTGTTCGGAATATTTTTGTGATGTCCGGTGTAGAATTAGGCTTCAATTGGCGAAAGTTAGTTTTTGGTGATTTTTGGTCGGCAGTGGAAAATAGGATATCAGGGTCGGAATGGAATTCCAGCAGTTGGAACAGGTTCGTAATGTCATTTTGGATATGTCTGCAAAATTTCAAGTCAATCGGATGTGTTTTGGATGGTGTCGGCATCGTTGGTGGAATTTAGAAATTTCAAAGTTCTTAGGCATGAATTTGATGTGATTTTGGGTGTTTCGAGAGTGCAACTAAGTTTGAATGATCATATACGAGATGTTGGGTTGGGGTCCCGAGGGGCTCATGATGGTTTTGAGTGGTTAACGGGAAAATTTGGGACTTGAAATGTGCAGCTTCAGTTGCTGATTTTCATTCTACTGATGTAACCGCACATGCGGATGTTTGATCGCAGGTGCGAGCCCGCAGAAGCGGACAGGGCTCTGCAGGTGCGGAGGTTGGCTGGTCAGTGTAAAGTCGCAGATGCGGACACTTGACCTCACCTGCGAGGTCGCAGGTGCGGAATTCCCTGGGTTATTGAAAAACCATAGGTGTGGTCCTCCTGAGCGCAAGTGCGGACCGCATGTGCGATAATATGACCGCAGGTGCGGAAAGCCTGGGCAGAAAAGTATAAAAAGGAGACTTCACGATTTGTAACCCTCTTTTCACCATTGTTGTGCGGGTTCCGAGCTATTTGAGGATTTTTAAAGGGGAAAAACGTATGTTCTTCATTAAGGTAAGATTTTTCGACTCAATAACTCGATTATATGTGATTAAAGACCTTACTATCAGTGTTTAATTAAGGAAAATCAGTGGAAAAAGGGAAAATTGGGGCTTGAGTTTAAGAGGCCTTTTAGAGGTGATTTGAGGGGTCATTCGGACTCCGATTTCAGAGTTCTTTACATGTACGGACTCGTGAGACGATGAGGATCATTTTGGTAAAATCGAGGTCCGAGGCGTGGGCCCGGGGGTTGGGTTTTGGCTAATTTCGGGTTTTGTACTAAAATTGATATTTTTCGATTGAGTTTCATCCCCTAAGCATAATTTGATGTGAAAAATCTGAACTTGATAGATTTGGAGCACTCAGAAGTTGATTCAAGAGGCAAACGTGTTGCAGAATAGCTTTTCGGGCTAGTTTGAGGTAAGTAATGTCTTTAAATCCTGTCCTGAGGGTTTGAAACCCCGGACTTTACATCCTTTCACGGTTTTGGAGTGACGCACACACTGGATGAAGAGTGTGGGGCGTGCACGAATTGGAAATTTGGAAAAATGTTCCTTTTTAGGCAACTATTGAGTTGCGAAACTGCGCTTAAAGCATACGTTTTATTAGTATTACAATGTTTTGGTATATGTGGGCTGTAATCCATGTTTGGGGCCTAGTGCCGATCTGTTTAAACCCCTTGGGGGCTATTTTTTGATATTCTCACTATTTTGATCATGATTTTACACTCAGTCATTCTTTCTAAATTGTTTTGACACTCAGGGTTTATTGATATTATTTTCTTGAAATGAAACACTGTTTTGGGTTGAGAACCCAATTTTATTTATGGCCCGAGTGGCATGCTGAGAGTGTCTGACTGAGTGAGGCCGAGGGCCAATATTGTGAGGATGTTATGATATGAGAGAGGCCGAGTGCCTGAGAGTGATTGATGCCATGATTTGGCTTGTTTATAGTGCTTGGGCTGTAGGAGCCCCTCCGGAGTCTGTACACACACCCAGTGAACACAGGTACCTACTGAGTGCGAGTGCCGAGTGACGAGTGACGAGTGATTGGGAGGTTGGAGTGACTGTTACTGAGTGATGGTGAGGTGCTGAGGGAATATTTATGAGTGATGATTATGCCCGAGGGGCAGTTTCATGATGATATTTTACTGAGTTTTGATTATGATTCACTTCATCTTTCAAACTGATATTTTGGGTGTTTTACTGAGAAACATTTGAAAATATACTTGTTCAAAGGATTTTTACGGTAACTGGTTTTCGAACTTATGTATACTTTATTGAGACTTGGTATTTTACTGTTTTGTGGATTGGTGTATTTGTTGCTGTGTGTTTCGTATTCTTCAGACTGTGATTTATTTTTATTACTACTGAATTGGCGTACTCATCATTACTCCCTGCACCCCTGTGTGCAAATCTAAGTACTGGTTCTGAGCAGTAGCCATTTGAGTTCGTTCATCGACAACATTTGGGATTTTGAGGTAGCTGTCCAACGTTTGCAACTTCTCCATTTCCTTTCCTTTATTAGAAATTTAGTGTTTTGTTCAGAGATAGTGTATTATGACTTTAGTAGTATTACCCTTATTCTTAGATGCTCATGATCAGTTGACTCCAGTTCTGGGGGATTAGTTTAGTCTGTCAGATTATTTATGCTGTTTAAAGATTTAGAAGATTTTGTAATTATTATTAATGATTTTTGAGAATTTTATTAAAAGAAATGTGTAGTTATGTGATGGTTGGCTAGCCTAGTTCCACGATAGGCGCCATCACGACCTGTTAGGATTTGGGGTCGTGACAAGTTGGTATCAGAGTTTTTAGGTTACATAGGACTCGACGGTCACGAGCAGGTTTAGTAGAGTCTTGCGGATCGGTACAGACACGTCTGTACTTATCTTCGAGAGGCTACGAAACACTTAGGAAAAATCTCAAAACTCTTTCGTGCCATTCTATTGGTTCTTAAAATCTAAATGTTTCATTCTCTCACAGATGGTGAGGACACGCGCTACACATCAGGGTGACCAGACACCAGCCAAACCTATAAGGGGTCGAGGCCGTGGTGGAGTTAGGGGACCAGCCCGTGCAGTAGCCGGGACAGTGCCACATGATCACCCTACTATTCAGGAGCAGGTTCTCGCTGAGGGTGCCCCAGTGGGACAGGCTCAGGCACCGGCAGTGCCTATTGTCATTCCGGGTCTTCAGGAGACCCTAGCTCAGATATTGACAGTGTGTACCAGTTTGGCATAGGCAGTCGCTATGTCTACTACTGCCACTGCAGCTCAGGCCGGGGGAGGCACTCAGACTCCAGCTACTCGGACACCTGAGCAGGTTGTACATAGTATTCAGGCACCGGGGGCAATCCCAGCCCAACCGGTTGCCCCAGTTGAGGACTATGTGGTACCAGCTATGCCCGAGAATGAGCAACATAGGCTGGAGAGGTTCAGTAGACTTCAACCTCCGATTTTCAGCGGCACAGAGGGTGAGGATGCCCAAGGTTTTCTAGATAAGTGCCAGAGGATACTCCGTACTGCTGGTATTTTGGAGATCAGTGGGGTCTCGTTTTCTACATTTTAGTTTGGTGGTGCTGCTTTCACTTGGTGGGAGGCATTTGAGAGGCATAGGCCGGTTGATTCAACACCTCTCACCTGGCAGCAGTTCTCCACGAGCGTTTTGGAGAAGTATGTTCCTCAGTCCCACAGAGAGGAGCAATGTAAGCAGTTTAAGCAGCTGCGCCAGGGAGAGTTGTCAGTTACTCAGTACGAGATGCGATGTTCTGAGTTAGCTAGACATGCTTCTGAGTTAGTCCCTACTGATAGGGAGAGGACCAGGAGGTTTGTAGATGGTCTCACGTATCAGCTTCGTATTTTGATGACTAGGGAGAGAGTGTTTGGAGCTACATTCGATCAGGTAGTTGACATTGCTCGGGATATTGAGTCGGTTCGCAGGCAAGAGCGTGAGGAGAGGGAGGCCAAGAGGCCTCGGGGATCAGGTATCTTCAATGGTGCCCCTTCCAGAGGACAGTTTCAGCACAACAGAGGTCGTCCATTTAGACCTCCTCAGCTAGCTCGCCTAGCTTATAGTGGCGCATCTTCGAGGCAGGGTCCCCGCAGCTCTTGTCACGACCCAAACCGATGGGCCGCGATGGGCACCCGGTACCTTACCCAACCGAGTACCAACGTGACGTATCTTTCTTACTACATCATTACATACATATGACATACGGGCCTAATAGGCCAACATAATCCTTTATAAAATCAAAACATAGGCCGGCCAGGCCGTTCAATCCTTTATATACACGACATATGTCTACAAGACTCTAAGAGTACATAAATGTCATAAAGGTCGGGACAGAGTCCCGCCATACCAAACAATACACGTCTAAATCATACTAACCAAACAAAAAACTCCGAAGCAAATGGAGTGCACCAACATCTTCCGCTGAGCTGATAGCCTACTTGGAGGGCTCTCGACCTGTCTATCGGGACCTGCGGGCATGAAACGCACCGTCCCCAGAAAAAAGGGACATCAGTACGAATAATGTACCGAGTATGTAAGGCACATAAATAAATACATAAGAGACATGGAAGAAATATAGAGTACATGGCTCAACCTATAAGTATGAATAACTTTATAAATTATAAATTACCTTTAGCGTCATGCTTATTTGTATGAATGTCATGTCGTGTATATGTACATATTTCATAACATCATCAGCCTCTGAGGGCATCCCATCATATCATATCGGCCACTGTGGGCAAAATCATCATCGTATACCAGCTGATCAGGTGGTGGTGCGTATATAACGCCATAACCTTTCCCATATCCCATATACATATATATACATACATATATACGCGTATATAACGCCGTTTAAATATACATACATATATACGCGTATATAACGCCGTTTGAATCATATTTCAGCCACTGTGGGCAACATCATCATCATATACCAGCTGATCAGGTGGTGGTGCGTATATAACGCCATAACCTTTTCCCATATCCCATATACATATATTTACATATATACGCGTATATAACGCCATCTGGTCATGGGTCAATGCACATGAATGCAATGCATGAAAAGTACGTTAATAAAATCTTTCGGAGCTTCATAAGGCCATTTTGCCTTTGAGTAATATCATAAAGTAAACTCTTTTCAACTTTCATATTTTTCTGAGACCCATGAACAGATGATAAAATATTATGACACATGGAAATTCAAGAACATAGATATCTCTAATACTTCTATGAATAGAGTCATTTATGGAATTTGTGCATTTGCACGTTTCGTTCGTATCGCATGGATCATGCCAATGAAAGAAGTGATAGCCTTAACATACCTGGAGTAGGGAAAAATTCATATGATATTCTTGGAAAAGGTTGCACCATACCCCTTTAGAACCACAAAATTTGTACGCTGATAAACTTCCAATAATTATCGTTGGATTTTTCTTTGGGTTGGAAACATTTTGTTGAAGCACTCTAGCATTTTGGATTTTAATGTTATGGTTAAAAGGAACTTTTCTTGTGGCTATTAACACAATAAAATCTACTAGGATTTGCTTACCCCTTTGTTCAAGACTGTGAGCTTGCAGAATTACTATGTTATAGTAAAGGTAAGGACCAAAATGAGCTATTGAGGTAAGAAATGATTATCATTCTCATTATTTTGGTCTTTACAGAATATGTTATAATGGAAATTTTGCCACCTAACAAAGAAATGACTTAGTCATTTCCTTACAATGTGGCTAGCTTCCACGTACTGAGAGGGTGAAAATTATTAAACTTTATCCGCCTATTAGTTAAGTAGGCAATGTCCCGTTACCCGGTAATTAATCAATTACCCGTATAATTAAGAATTGTCTCAAATTACTTAAAATTCTACTTATTCTTAATACACTTTATATATTTCACTATCATTGTCACATGGTACCTTTTATGGTACTAGCCCGTAAATATCGGGTATTAACACTCGACCCGTATTTTACCTCCATATGCCAAACATGGATGAAAATTCAATTTCTTTTATTTGTTTCGCCTTTCACCTTCACGAATTTATTTGTCACTTGTAAATAGCATAATCCTTATAATCTCCAAATAATCTTTTACTTGGACTGATGTCAATTGCCTTATGACAAATTCAACGTACAATACTACAGGGTGCAACATCATCGTAGTTTAATAATGCGAAGCGTAACATCATCGTAATGTAATACTATCGGGTACAACACTATCATAACTTAATATTGCAGGACGTAACATCAATCGTAATATATTACTGCAGAGCATAACCTCGACATAATACTGCGAGGCGTAACATTATTCCCCCCTTTGGAACATTCGCCCTAGAATGTTGACTGATGCACTTATCATTTTTGTAACTTATGTATTCCGAATACTTTAGAACTTTCCTTTCCATCTAGGAGACTATTCTGTAAATAAGTCCAAAGTCCAGGGCATTCCCCCCTTAGGCCTCCTTCTCACACCACAACTTATAGTCGAAATCCTTCCCAATCTCGTAACTTTTGCTACCTTTCATCATGTAGCCTGTACAATTTTGACCTTGTAAGTGTGCCCAATATCTAGGCTTCATATGTAGAGCTTGATAATATGTCCCTTTGAGAATCTATGAGTATACTGAAGTTATTCGCTCGATACTTTGTTGAATTCACGAATATTGCTATATCTCATCGCATAGGTTCGTTTAGCCATCCGTATGAATTTACTGCCATAACTCTTACTTTAATTTATCGTTGCTGAGGTCTACCACCAAATCCCATATTACTCTCATTGCTTATTCCATATGTATAAATTTAAGTTTTTTAATGCTTCCTCATTACTGCTCATCTTTAGAATGACTGCCTAATCTCATCTCATACTTTGTGAATTTTGTCCATCCATTGTTTATTCACCTCAATATTGATCTACAATATACCACTGATAACTTGAAACTTCTTACCTAATACTTTGCCCCTAGGGCTTACGTTACATCAAGGAATATTCGAAGTGATTCCATAATCGTATTTTATAGTGTCTCAATGTGATTCATCTTATGGGGGTATCCTAACTTTGTGCCGCCAGAGAAATCTTTTCTCATTCTCTTTTTTTCATATCCTTATTCAAACGAGGGCCCAAACGTCATCCTTTATCTGTCACAATTATACCCTCATTTTATTACCAGGTCAGCATTTCATTCCTTCTAAATGCTATTAATCTTAGACTCCTTTGAGTTCATTCAGGCTATACTGAACTTTCAATAACTTCGATAAACCATTATCTTTATTGTTTCCATGGACTTAATACCGAAGACTTATCCATTCTCGTCACCTTTTCACTTGCCTTTCCTCATCCTTACTCATGGTTCGTTAAAACTTTGTTGCTCTACCATACTTTAGTTTGCGACCTATACATATCCATTTATACTACTTGCAACTTTCCTTCAACTTGCTTGCACCGTAGATTTCCTTATGTTATTCTGGATCGTCAAGCGAGACATCACATCATCTTCAACTTTTCTCTATTCTCTTAACTGGATATCTCAGTACTTAGAAACCATAGGTTGGAAGACATGCCGCTGACGATGCCGCTATCATTCCCGGTTATTGGATTCCCGTGCTTATAGCCTTCTATCCAAAATATGGACTATTCACAACTTTCTTCATTTGAGTATCTCGTACGTTGTTCAGCTTTACCTTACTTACCTTAAAATCTCGCATTGTATCTTCTATATATTTCGTGACCTCCCTTCCACCTAGGTGTAATTCACGTCCATAACTTGAAGCTCTTATTAATATATTCACACCTCTGGTATATACACAATCCGGTGGGAGCTTCGTGCTGACTTCTTATGAGGCTGGTACTACTTCTAACTGGATTCCTTGTAGAGCCATTATAGATTATGGTTGTTGTGTTATTTCTCTTAAACATCTGATATTAAGAGCGATTCTGTCATGTTCTCCAGCACAACTTCTATAATTTTTTTCTAGGTCCAATAATCAGACTCCTGATTTACTTAGGCGATGTAATTCTTTAGTTTCCTCTTCCTTTTGATCAGCCTTTACGTAGGCTTAATCTATCTTCCGATCTGTGGCTCATGGTATCAGTTATTACTTTAGCCTTTCATGGGCGTTATGGAATATCCAAGATACAATCTTCTAACAATTCAATCCTTTGTCTATGCCCTGAGCTTAATTCTTTCTTTAAACTTATACCGGAGTCTTCTATGGACGTATGATTGTCAACAAATATGCTGCCTGGGTAATGCTCCAAAATCTTGAGTGTATCCATAATGTACTAACTTTGGATCATTGATCAAATAATTCTTTTGTTCCATCTTAGCTTTCTTTCAATGTAAGCTATTACTTTTCCTGATCTTTTTACCCCTTGTTGTGTCCATACTTTGCTTATCTTAGTGCCCATATATATTGAAATTCCATACAACTCATATGATCCTGAATATCACTTCTGATTTTACTCCCTGTTCATTAGCCACTGTAAGTGTCACTTTCTTAGGGAGTGCATACAATGTTGTTTTGAGACTGTTGTCAAGCGACCATTTCCTCTTTAGGGTTTTATTATTTCCTCAGCTAGTCTTTCATTGTAGTACTTGGGAAGACCCTCTGACTCTTGTAAAGATGCGAGCTTATTACATCGTATACTCGACAGACCTTCTGATGTCCTTCCTTGCCTATACTTATCCGTAGTTACTTATCTCCACGCCCTTGTGCTCGTATGGTTGTTTCTGAGCTGATATTTTGACTGCCTTCTTAGTGGCACTTTCTTTTATCCCCGTAACACTCATACTGTACCTTTAACTACCCCGACTCTTGTTTGAATGTATCTCAAGTATTATAATGATATTCTTCGAGGCTGAATTCTCCATGTTGGGTTATACTATGTTTATCTCACCCGATCTTATGACTCGTTTGTAACCTCCTGTTTAGTAATAACTGGGATCTTCCTGACTAATTACTAACTACTCGTTGGTCCATTCTCATATTAATATTCCTTGTAATCTTTCTTGGGTTATTTCCTTTGTCTTATCTTACGTCTCGCACTGGCTCCTTATTTATTAATAACAGCTCGGGCAGGAACCTTTACTTCCTCTCCTTGACGTCGTGCGTGCACAATATTCTTGAATCGTAGCGTATATGTAAGATTTGGATAAGTGCCATCTTATTCCTCTTTCACTTATCGCATTTTTCCTTTACCATTTCGTAGCTACTAGAACCACTTAATTCTGACTTAATGCCACGTTACTCCATATTCCCCCCTTTAGGGGTGTACTAAAACCTGAAGCCACGAGGATCTACCTATAGATGTGTTACCTCTTCATCTTTGGCGTCGTTTCTCAACATCAATGATCCTTACTCGCCTTGTGGCAATTCCTCTGTACCAAGGATGACAAATTCCCTTACTCGCGAGGGTGAAACTTAGCATAACTGGCACATACAGTCTCTTAAGATTAACTTTGCTCACATTGCTTGCTCTAGGGAATCGTCTCCCTGAATGACTATTCTCTGAATTCATCGTGAATCTTCTTCTGTGGTCCCTTCTATTACTACTGGAACGAAATCTGAAATTCCTATGATGCCGAGTACTTCCCAATCATTCAGTCCCTAATACATATTTAGTTTATCTTGTTTGCCAGTCCATACTGATTTCTGTTACTCTGGGAATTAACTCTCCCCTCTGGTAGTCGCGTTGGAGTCACAAACTTATTTCTCGAAATGAGGATATAACTTTATGGCCTATACTCTTTTGTTCTCTTAATGCCCATCACCTTTCATCTCTTCTTTCATTTGACTATAGGTTCTGTAACACTCTACCGTTTTCATCCATGTATCACACCTTATTCATAATGCTTCCTTATCTCTCTTCTCATTACTCTCCTAATATTTATGCATATCCCTGTTCTTGTGAAAACTTCAATACAACATTCTTTCGCCTTTAGCTTCCCTTTGCTCCATCCTATGGATCTTTGGGTTGCTCAACATCCTTGTTCTACTAGGGATGAGAGCCACACTTAAGGTAATATTTATCCCATCAAGGCTTTCAGTGCCTATCTTCTGAATGCTAGTATTCACATCTAATCGTAATATTCTAGGGTGCACCATCTAGGTGTCTCACAAGAAAATCTATTGGCACATTTGTAATACCCTTCGGAAATGCCGACAAAATCAAACAATCCATTCACTATTTTAGGCCACTCTAACCCCATCCGGATCGTGATATCCCGTCCTCTTCTTAATCTACACCTGTTAGCCCCCACAGTGCATAAATAAAATGGGTGTGACCAATTGTATATACCTCTGTTACTATTGAATATAACTCAAAAAGCTTACGTTCCTCTGCCTCAATTACAAACGCTGTTAACCTTCATTAACTGGGCGCCTCGTACCCTTCTTCATCATGCTTCTTTTGCTTGTGTATACTTGTATTTATCTTCTTAATCTCTCATTATCTTTCACTATAAAGGTGGATAGACATTCTTGCCTTAAGGCTCCTTATCAAGAGGCATACACTTTTCAGTACGCACATGATCTGCTGAAGACCTCATACTTACTTATCATAAGCATGATACAAAGTCGAGTTCCTCTAATTAAACACTTCCACAACTATATCTCTTATCGTTCATCTTTTTAAATGTAGGCATGGTCTTATTACGAATAAAAATAGAAGCTCGAGACTTGAATTATTATAAATGATCTCTACCACACGATCTAGAGTAAGAAGAAAGAGTGACAGTCTTAAATGCCCTGTAGCCTCCTGCTTATAAGTGTGGTGCACGACACACCCATAAACAAGACTCTACTGGACACGACTTGTAAAATCCCTAGGACAGAACTGCTCTGATACCACTTTTGTCACGACCCAAACCAAAGGGCCGCGACGGGCACCCGGTACCTTACCCAACCGAGTACCAATGTGACGTATCTTTCTTACTACATCACTACATACACATGACATACGGGCCTAATAGGCCAACATAATCCTTTATAAAATCAAAACATAGGCCGGCCAGGCCGTACAATCCTTTATACACATGACATATGTCTACAAGACTCTAAGAGTACATGAATGTCATAAAGGTCGGGACAGAGTCCCGCCATACCAAACAATACACGCCTAAATCATACTAACCAAACAAAAAACTCCGAAGCAAATGGAGTGCACCAACATCTTCCGCTGAGCTGATAGCCTACTTGGAGGGCTCTCGACCTGTCTATCGGGACCTGCGGGCATGAAACGCACCGTCCCCAGAAAAAAGGGACATCAGTACGAATAATGTACCGAGTATGTAAGGCACATAAATAAATACATAAGAGACATGGAAGAAATATAGAGTACATGGCTCAACCTATAAGTATGAATAACTTTGTAAATCATAAATTACCTTTAGTGTCATGCTTATTTGTATGAATGTTATGTCGTGCATAGGTACATATTTCATAACATCATCAGCCTCTGAGGGCATCCCATCATATCATATCGGCCACTGTGGGCAAAATCATCATCGTATACCAGCTGATCAGGTGGTGGTGCGTATATAACGCCATAACCTTTCCCATATCCCATATACATATATATACATACATATATACGCGTATATAACGCCGTTTGAATATACATACATATATACGCGTATATAACGCCGTTTGAATCATATTTCAGCCACTGTGGGCAACATCATCATCATATACCAGCTGATCAGGTGGTGGTGCGTATATAACGCCATAACCTTTCCCATATCCCATATACATATATATACATACATATATACGCGTATATAACGCCGTTTGAATATACATACATATATACGCGTATATAACGCCGTTTGAATCATATTTCAGCCACTGTGGGCAACATCATCATCATATACCAGCTGATCAGGTGGTGGTGCGTATATAATGCCGTAACCTTTTCCCATATCCCATATACATATATTTACATATATACGCATATATAATGCCATATGGTCATGGGTCAATGCACATGAATGCAATGCATGAAAAGTACGTTAATAAAATCTTTCGGAGCTTTATAAGGCCATTTTGCCTTTGGGTAATATCATAAAGTAAACTTTTTTCAACTTTCATATTTTTCTGAGACCCATGAACAGATGATAAAATATTATGACACATGGAAATTCAAGAACATAGATATCTCTAATACTTCTACGAATAGAGTCATTTATGGAATTTGTGCATTTGCACGTTTCGTTCGTATCGCATGGATCATTCCAAAAGAAAGAAGTCATAGCCTTAACATACCTGGAGTAGGGAAAAATTCATATGATGTTCTTGGAAACGGTTTCACCATACCCCTTTAGAACCACAAAATTTGTACGCTGATAAACTTCCAATAATTATCGTTGCATATTTCTTTGGGTTGGAAACATTTTGTTGAAGCACTCCAGGTTCTGGATTTTAATGTTATGGTTAAAAGGAACTTTTCTTGTGGCTATTAACACAATAAAAGCTACTAGGATTTGCTTATCCCTTTGTTCAAGAGTCTGAGCTTGCAGAATTACTATGTGATAGTAAAGGTAAGGACCAAAATGAGCTATTGAGGTAAGAAATGATTATCATTCTCATTATTTTGGTCTTTACAGAATATGTTATAATGGACATTTTGCCACCTAACCAAGAAATGACTTAGTCATTTCCTTACAATGTGGCTAGCTGCCACGTACTGAGAGGGTGAAAGTTATTAAACTTTATCCGCCTATTAGTTAAGTAGGCAATGTCCCGTTACCCGGTAATTAATCAATTACCCGCATAATTAAGAATTGTCTCAAATTACTTAAAATTCTACTTATTCTTAATACACTTTATATATTTCACTATCATGGTCACATAGTACCTTTTATGGTACTAGCCCGTAAATATCGGGTATTAACACTCGACCCGTATTTTACCTCCACATGCCAAACATGGATGAAAATTCAATTTCTTTTATTTGTTTCCCCTTTCACCTTCACGAATTTATTCGTCACTTGTAAATAGCATAATCCTTATAATCTCCAAATAATCTTTTACTTGGACTGATGTCAATTGCCTTATGACAAATTCAATGTACAATACCACAGGGTGCAACATCATCATAATTTAATAAGGCAAAGCGTAACATCATCGTAATGTAATACTGTCGGGTACAACACTGTCCTAACTTAATACTGCAGGACGTAACATCAATCGTAATATATTACTGCAGAGCATAACCTCGACGTAATACTGCGGGGCGTAACATCTCTTATCTGGGACGTTCATCTTTTAGTGCCCTTCCAGCTCAGAGTTCCTCCAGAGCATCATCATTTCAGGGTTCTTCTATGCATGGTTCATCCAGTGGTTATCATGGTGGCAGGAGTTCTCTTCAGTCCCCATCTCCAGCTCTAGGTGGTTGTTTCTAATGTGGAGAGTTTTTTCATGGGTGGAGTCAGTGTCCTCGTCGTCCTGGTAGTTCATCTCAGCAGAGGGTTCAACCCTCGACATCAGCCCCAGTCACTTCACCACCTATCCAGGCAGCTAGGGGTGGTGGTCAAGTAGCTAGAGGCCGCCCTAGAGGGGGAGTTCGAGCAGGTGGAGGCCAGCCACGTACTTATGCACTCCCAGCTAGGCCTGATGCTATGGCCTCCGATGCCGTGATTACAGGTACTATCTCAGTTTGTCATAGTGATGCTTTGGATTTATTTGACCCTGGCTCCACATACTCTTATGTTTCGTCGTATTTTGCTCACTTTATGAATAAGCCCCGTGAGTCCTTAGTTACGTCTGTTCATGTTTTGACTTCGGTGGGCAATACTATTTTTTTGGACCGCGTGTATCGGTCGTGTGTGATATCTATTGGGGGTTTGGAGACCCGAGTGGACTTGTTGTTACTCAGTATGGTTGATTTTGATGTGATATTGGGCATGTATTGGTTATCCCCATGTCATGCTATTCTTGATTGTCACGCTAAGACCGCGACCTTGGCTATGCCCGGAGTTCCGAGAGTTGAGTGCAGAGGGTCTATAGAGTATGTGCCTAGCAGAGTGATTTCTTATTTGAAGGCTCAGCGTATGGTTGAGAAAGGATGTGAATATTATCTTGCTCTTGTGAGGGATGTTAGTAGTGAGACTCTTTCTGTTGATTCCGTTCCTGTGGTCCTTGATTTTCCGGACGTATTTCCTACAGACCTGCCAGGCATGCCACCTGACAGGGATGTTGATTT